>JBBPQR010000474.1:0-10895 GCA_038092615.1 Boletus sphaerocystis | reverse complement strand
ACCGCCTGAGCATCCACAGTGGAGGGCTATTCCCCTCTTGCCTGTTATGCCACAGTAAAAGGCTCCTTACGCCGTCACGGTACTCCTCGTCATCGCCTTCCACCATCCCCTTGATGGGGTTCACCATTATTTATATGGTTGAAGTGATGCTCCGCAACAGTATCTAGGAATGGTATTCAAGTGGATAATGAGAAGGTAAAAGCCATTACCAAATGGCCCACATTCAAAACAGTACACAATGTAAGAAGTTTCTTAGGCCTTGCCAACTTCTATCATCACTTCATCAAAGATTACGCACAAGTAGCACACCCACTTAATAATCTTACCAAAAAGAATACCCTGTTTAGATGGGAAACAGATCAACAGACCACTTTCAACACACTTAAAGAGAAATTCACCACTGCACCCATTCTCACCTATCTGGATATAGACAAGCAATTCTGTTTAGAGACCAACACGTTCAACTTTGCCACTAGTGCCATACTATCCATAGAACAAGATGGAAAATGGCATCCTGTCACGTTCTTATCCTACTCTATCTTCCCAGAAGCACAGAACTACCCAGTAGCAGATAAGGAAATGCTAAGCATAATCAGAAGCTTAGAACAATGGCGCCACTATTTAGAAGGGTGTTCTTCGTTGGATTTGTTTTTTGTGAAGATGCACATATCATCTAAATAAACGATGATGATGGTGTACATGTCATTGAAAATATTGTTCATCATCTGTTGGAATGTCAGTGGAGAGTTAGTTAATCCAAAATATATAACCACAGGCTCATAAATGCCTAGCGGTGTTACAAACGCGGCTTTTCACTCATCACCATCTTTGATGTGGACATTATTATAGCCCCATCTCAGGTTGAGACAAGTGAATTTGTCAGCACCCTTGAGGCAATCAACAAAAGAAGAAATGAGGGGAAGAGGGTAGGAATTTTTTACTGTACCCTTATTTAAATACCTATAGTCCATGACAAGACATTTTTTGCCTGTCTTTTTTGAAATAAAAAATACTAGTGCCGTTTAAGAAGACTTGGAAGGGTGGATATAACCCTTCTCTTGCTCGGACGCTATAAAATTACGGACTTCATCTAGTTCAGCATCAGAGGGAGGAATTACCCAACCCTTTTTGGGTACAAAGTCGGGTTTAAGATCAATGGTGTGGTCCCATGGTTTGTGGACTGGCATCTGTTTGGATTCTTCTTTGCTGAAGATGTTGAGGAACTCGTGATATTGAGGTGGCACCTTTTCGGCAAGGCCCTCCTTAATGGAACATATAGAGGCATTCCAGATGCTGTGGATGAGGTTTGCTGCATTGATTGTGACACAGTTGTGGGTGCAGCAGCAGAAGTTGATCGTTTTTTCAACCCAGTCGATGAGGGGGTTGTGGCATTTAAACCAGTCATAACCTAAATTAATTTTATGAGTGTCTAAATTTATTACCAAGGCATCTACACCCTCTGAGTGTCCCTAATAAGAAAGAACAATTGAGATGTAGCCAGTAATGTTTCCATGTGATGATGTCGAGCCATTGGCATTGGAAATAGAATGCAGGAAAGATAATTTTTTAGTTGGGATACCTAGGAACTGTACCTATTTTTTGTCAACAAAAGTCTGGCAAGTGCCAGAGTCAAGCAGAGCTTTTTCCAATGTTTTTTGCCATTTTGTGTTGTTTTTGTAATAGATATTGGTGGCAATTTCGAATTCATCACCATCAGGGATGATTCTAAGGTTAAGGTTAGCTGGAGAGGATTTTAAAGAAGAAAATGATTTGATAGAGAATTTTTTATTTTTTACCAGAAGAATTAAGCATACTTTGTTTTACTTCTGGTGCTGCGCTCGAATGAGACACTCCTTCAGAAGGCATAGGAAAACTAAAAACATTATTTGATGAGTTTACATCTACTAGCTCATCATCTATCTCCCCTAAGATAGATAGCGAAACAATTATAAGAAGAAGAAGGAGAGGAAAATGTAAAAGAAGAAGAAAGATTGTCCTTAGCCGAGTGAGCACCTCTCAGGTTCACTCGGCTTTGCCTTTTCTCTTAAGTCTATTGGCAGCCAGCTGCTGAGCTTGTGCCATAAACATGTCAAAATAGAAAGCTTTCACTTCCTCTGTTTGCCACAGTAGGCAGATGAGGGCACTGGCAAAAGTGTGGAGGAAGATGAGGCAGATGCAGGAACAATACCGGTGGTTGAGGTGAGTTCTATCTTGTGGAGGTTGGAGCGAGGTGGGATATAGGAGGTTTTCCCCATGGTGGGGTCGAAGATGGGACAACTGTGCAGTTTCTAAGGTTTCTTGCAATTGTGAGGGAGGTGTCCAATCTCTTCACAATTGTAGCATTTGCACATCTCAGTTTGTTGGACTGTGCACATGTCCATGGGTGCACCACGACCTGGTTGGAGACCAACCTCTATGTACCTTGGTTCGGCTTCCTGCCAAAGAGGATGGCTGCTCCTTTCCAACCACATGTTAGTGAACTTTTTACTCAAGTCCACTGCCTCCTTTTGCCACGAGGTGAGGTCATTTGTAATGGTGGGGTTTCAAATTGATAGTTGGAAGTAAATATTGTAGTCCAACTTCTCCTTGTATGCCTAGAAGGTGTTATCGGACTTGCTACAATACACTCAGACTCACTGTATGAACGATCTTATCTTATCTTATCAGATAATATCATGTGATCTTGTCTAGTCACGTGACCGGACTGTCACTTAGATCTTATCTATTACCCCTAGGAACATCATATAATCTGGCACATGACATGCTGACACACAGGTCTAGGCTGATAATGTCATAGTCTAGGCAATGATGTCATCATGACATCATACCTCATGTCTACCGCATGGACTCCTAGTTTACCGGCCCTACATCAAGTACTCACACCTGCCCTTAACCGTATTCTACATATATATATGACTCCCTATACTCAATAGTCCTCCAGTCTATTTACTTGGTTCTTACCTGGTTCCCCACATCCAAACTGCCTGAGCACTACAGTGGAGATGGCTGCCTTTCCCTTCTTGCCAGTTATGCTACTGTAAAAGGCATCCTCTTGCACGACGTCACACGTGTACTCCTCACTGCTTATTCTATTGACCTTGATGGTCCTCTCGTCGCAGCAGTGCTCCATAACAGAAGGTACTGTTGGCTGTGGTGGGGATACTGGTGTTAATTTTGTATACTTCAAATTGTTGAGTGAAGACCTCAACAGGCATCGATCCTTGGTGGAGTGTGGTGAAGTTTTTGTATGCCTCTTCCTTCAAGACAATAATTCTAAAAAATTCCTCCACCTGTTTTTCAGGTCTGCCCAGTCTGGCCATCCTCCGGCATTGTTGGTAAGTCCTTGGTATTTCTCCATGGTTATTCTGAAGAAATTTTCTGCTTTGCCCATCATGCGGAGTAAAACAGCAGTAGCCTTTTGTCAATGGTCCAATGTATCATAGCATTGGACCCACATTTCAATCTTGGTCCATCATGAGCAGAAGATGGAGTGGTTACTGTTCCAGTAGCCTGGTTTGGTGATGAGCTTGGCAGAGAATAAGAAGGTGGTGATGGGAATGGTGTGCAGTTGCTGGAGGGAGAGAGAGGTTTGCAGCGACTGCTACATTTGTTGCATCACATTTAAAATGTCCTGCCATGTAGGGGCTGAAACCAGACAAGAACCTTTACTTGAGAGAGTATCACCTTCCATTAAATGATAGGTTGTACGAGCGAAGTGATAGAGATGATGTGCTGGAGACAAGTGTTAACGACAATATAGATGTTGACGTTGAAGTGGTCAAAGGGTAGATAGACAAGGAACATAGTGAGCATTCAATGACAAGGATAATGCGGCAAAGTGCTTAGGTAGAAAAGAGGAGACAAGAGTGGTATCAAGAGTAGAAGGCCCTTGAGGGAGAGAATACAAGTGAATAGAACTGGGGAACAGACGACATAGAGGTACAGTTTATATATGTAAGTAAGGGACTTTAGGGTAGGTCGTCTGAGTCCTAATCGATTGAGGGCCAGTGTAAAAGATAGAAGAAAAGAAGCAAGATAAGAAACATGCGTAGAGAGCAAGGTGTCTGTATGGTATGACCTCATAGATAAGTCTGGACTCGAGGTCATGTGGTTCCCATGGTCATGTGTAGAGATCATGTGACAAGGAAGAGCAGAATGTCACATGATTGGAAAAGGGGTAAGTCAGGTGACTTGGTCACATGACTATGAAAGTGAAAATATGTTAAGTACGATAAGTGAAAGAAAAATGAAAATGTAGCATATAGGTCCTGAACTATAACAATACCTTACCCGCTTTAACTACAAGTGGGTACATAAAGCAGGAGCTCAAATGGAGAGAGCTGACACACACTCTAGATGTGCAGATCACACTATAGGAATAAAAGAAGACAACAAAGCAGTACTAGTGATACCAAAAGAACATATTGCCATAGTTACCGATACACACCCCTTCAGGGTCAAGAAACTTTTAGAGACAGCTCACCTCCCAACCAGGGGAAGTGAGTATGCTGCTGGTTTAGACCTTTACAGCACACAAATAGCAATAGTCCCTAAACATGGGAAGACTCTAGTTGATACCCAAATAGCCATCGCCTTAGAACAAGGCACTTATGAAAGAATAGCACCTAGAAGTGGGCTCGCTGCTAAGCATATGATTGACATCGGAGCAAGAGTAATTGATTCCAATTACCAAGGATCCATAAGGGTTCTCCTCTTTAACTTCTCAGATACCAACTTTGAAGTAAAAGAAGGCAACTGAATAGCTCAGCTCATCATTGAAAGAATAGACCTACCATCTGTTATCAAGGTGGACTCCCTAGATGAAACAGATTGTGGACATGGTGGATTTGGTTCCATAGGAACATCTATTGCCACCACCACTGTCCATCTTACTATCAATGCCAAAGAACTGCTTTCATGCATTAAAACTGCTACTATAATGCTAAAAGAGTCCAACATTCTAAAACTAGAAAGTTACAGAATGACATCTACAGAAGAAGGAACCCTTCTAAACGACCAGGGTCAGATCTTTGTACCAGATCATGACAACCTCAGAATGGAAGTCTTGCACCTTCACCATGACACATCTATTGCCAGCCACCCCGGAATAGAAAAGACCCTTGCTCTTATTAGGAAATACTATACCTGGGATGGTCTTTCCACCCTAGTCAAAGACTATGTTAGTTAGTGTGAGCGCTATGCACATTTCAAAGGTACTAATCAACCTCCCTTAGGGAAACTTCTTCCCCTCAAAGTTCCACATAAGCCATGGGAAGATATCTTGGTTGATTTCACCATGGATCTTCCTTTATCCGATGGTTACGACTCCATTCTTGTTATAGTTGATCACTTTTCCAAAGAAGTAGAGTTTATACTATGTCACAAGACCACCTCCGCTATGGACATCACTCAGTTATACCTTCATTGTGTATGGAAGAATCATAGGCTTCCCTGGAGTATCATCTCCAACCACAGCCCTTAGTTCGCTTCCACAGTTATGACCAATTTATATAAACACCTTGGTATTACACCTAGACTATCCACTGCATTTCACCCACAAACTGATAGGCAAATAGAACGAATAAATAGAGATCTCCAACAGTACCTTTGCCTATTTGTATCAGACCAACAAGAATGATGAGTAGATTGGCTCCCTATTGCCCAATTATCTTATAATTCCAAATAGCAGGCAGCTACCTGAAGCTCTCCTTTTTCTGTCACCCATACTTATGTACCACATATGGGAACCGAACCAGCCACTACATCCACACCAGTGGCCGACAAATTTGCTTCACCCATTGATGACGTACTCACTAAAACACAGGATAACCTAGCTAAAGCATATGAGGCCATGAAACTCCAAGCTAACAAACACCGCTCAGCATCACCATCATATTCTATCAGCAGTAAAGTGTGGTTATCTACCACTAATCTCTGCCTTACCCGTGCCTCTCGTAAATTAAGTGAGAAATGGCTTGGCTTCTATGAAATCACCAAACTTGTCGGCACCAATGCACTGGAACTCCGCCTCCCCCGCTCCATGAGGATCCACCCTGTTGTCAATATCTGATGTGTCAAACCATACCGCGAAATACTTCCAGGACAGCCCACATTCTGTCTGGGCCCTGTCACAGTTACAAAAGATCGAGATGTGGAATATGAGGTGAATTACCTAGTAGATTCATGGTTCCACCATAATCGACTGGAATACTTGGTTCACTGGAAAGGATACACCAAGGAGGATCATATGTGGGAACTACTTTCCAACTTGTCTAGTTCTAAGACACTATTGCTGAATTCCATGCCTCTCCTTATTATCATTTACCGACTTTGGTAAATCTGCCATAGAAATGCCATCACACCTCTTACTGTTCAATTGCCTGGAAGTTGATTCATAGAGAGGGGGTAGTGTTACAATCCCTTTATTTTTCTCTATTTTTCCTTATTTTTGTCCTATTTTTCCTGACTTGCTATGGCCACTTTCTTTACTAGCCCCTATCTCTCAACTATGCCTGCCATAGCTTATCTACAAGTCTACTAGGAACCTACCCTGAACTAGTCACATGACTTACACACAGACCAATGGGTCTTATCCAAAGGCTGTGCTGGATCATTGCTGCATGTCACACAGCCTCCTTAATCTCTGCTCATTGCCTCACACAGCCCACACAGCAAATATAGCTTGTACAGCATTTGGCACTGCCTTATAGCATAACCTTGCACTCTGGGTCAAAGGTACACCCTTATATAGTACAGTTCTAAACACCAAACATGTACACACACAGTAAGATAGTATATAAGGCTTGCTGCCACTCCAGAGAACCTCAGTCTTGTTCTCTTGAAGTTCTCCTAATTTCCTCTGCAGTCTAAGGCTTACACTTGACTAGTAAGTGCTTGCTCCATCAGTAAGGGGTTGGCCGTTTCACTCCCATTCTTATCTCTCATTCTTTGCACCAATTTTTACAAAAACCTAAGATACCAATACCATAAATGTTAATGTAATTTGTGTCATCAAACTCACCCCCGATGAATGGAAATATTGCATTAAAAAGAAACTTTGCTTTCACTGCCATAAACCAGAATACTCCAGCTCTAACTGCCCTCACTTCTCCAATATCCTAAAGAAAATTGAAGTCATCAAACAAGACAAAGAGAATCTTCCCAAACTCATAAAAGTTAATGATGATGATGATGATGATGGAAATGTCTGTCATGTCTCCTCCATACCTTTGGATTTTAAATTGGAAGCCTCAATTGATATGAGATCCTCCCTGTACTTGTGTCTCTGTAACTATACAAACTGCTTTCAAATCTATGGAAATTGTTAGGAAGTCCGTGGAGACACCAAACATGGTCTCTAAATAATGAAGCTAAGTCCGAGAAAGAAGTAGTTTTCATACATGGGAAAAGAACGATCTCTTTAGAAAAACGGTCCACGACGACCCCTATAGAATCGAAGTCGAGTGAAAGGGGAAGTCCGGTTATGAAATCAATTGAAATGTCCTCCCATGGATGGGAGGCAATGGGTAACGGGAGAAGTTTACCTGCCGGTGGCTTTGACGAACCCTTCGTGAGGGAGCACACCTGGCAGTGTTCGATGTATGTAGAAATGTCTTTGGCAGCTCCGGGCCACCAATAAAATTTGCGAATCGAAGCAATAGTGCAGTCGCGGCCAGGATGACCTGCAACTGGGGAATCATGAAAGATAGAAATGAGTTCGTTTCAAAGAGAAGGGGGTACGAAAACAATGCCGTTCGAATTTCTGAAGAGTCTGTCTGTGGCATAGTATTCATATTCGTTTACTGTGTCCACGTTGAGCCTAGAAGATTCCATGCATAATTTAGTTTCAAAATTGGGAGTGAGAGACATGGACGATATGGCTTGTACTCCTGTGGAGCCAAACCCTTTAGTGTTTCTTTCAGACTCGTCAAGAGTCTTGGTTTCTGATAGTGTGGGGTTTTCTATTTTTTCAATAATTAGTTGGGCAATGCGGTCAAACTTAGAGACGTGGAAAGGAGAGTCGGAATGGTTGAACAGAATTACACCAATTTCTCCCCTATAATCGGCGTCAATGACTCCGGCCATGACGTCGATTTTATGCTTGAAGGCAAGGCCTGAGCGTGGTGCAATTCTGCCATAGGTACCGAGGGGAAGTTGGATCTTGACATGGGTGGGGATGAGTTTTTGATTGTGGGCGGGGATGTCAAGATCCTCGGTAGAATACAGGTCAAAACCTGCGGCGGAGGGGGAGCCCTTCGAGGGTAAACGGGCGTCTGGGGAGGTAAGTTCAACCGGGACAGATAAAGAAGAGGAACGGAGAACATCAGAAGGAAAAACAGTGATGTTCTCGTTTAATTTATCGACTGCGTCGCCATGATCTGGACGACGGGATAAAGCGTCGGCACGTCCGTTCGTGTTGCCGGGTTTGTAGATTAGGGTATAATTGAACTTCTGTAAGAGTTCGTGCCATCGCGCTTGGCGACCTGAAAGCGTTTGAGGCTTTTTCCAGTATTCGAGATTTTTGTGATCTGTCCAAATTTCGAAATTAGCCTTCCCAATGAGATAGTGACGCCACTCCTTGAGAGCGCATATGATAGCGAGCAACTCCTTGTCATAGACCGGGTAGTTGTGTTCAGCAGAGGAAAAAGAGTGTGAAAGAAAAGTGCATGGGCGCCAAGACTTATCCTCCCCTAAGACTGATAATACTGCTCCAGTGGCGATATCACTGGCGTCTGTTTCAACGCGCATGTCCTTTGAGGAGTCGGGGTATGTCAAGAGCAGCACGGTGGTAAACTGTTTTTTGAGTGTGTCAAACGCTGTTTGCTGAGCCTCCCCCCAGATGTGAGGTGTGCTTTTTTTTGTGAGGTCGTTAAGGGGGCGGGCGATCTGTCCGAAACCGTTAATAAATCGTCGATAATAATTACAAAGTCCCAAGAAGGATTGAAGATGTTTGAGTTTAGTGGGCGCTGGCCAGTCCAGGATGGCGTCCACTTTCTTCATTTGCATGCCAACACCGTCGGCGGAAACTGTCATGCCGAGAAAGTCAACTTTGTCAGCATTAAAAATACATTTTTCGGGTTTGGCATAGAGGTCGTTTTCGCGTAAGCGATGTAGAACCTCCTTGATGACTTCAGAATGCTCGTCGTTGGTCTTACCCTTTGTATAAATACACATGTCGTCCAAGTAGACGATGACGACGGCGTACATGTCGTTGAATATGTTGTTCATCATCTGTTGGAAAGTCGGCGGACTGTTAGTCATGCCGAAATACATTACAACGGGCTCGTAAGCCCCGAGCGGCATTACAAATGTGGCTTTCCACTCGTCGCCTTCTTTGATGCGAACGTTGTTGTATCCCCACCTAAGGTCGAGGCAGGTGAACTTGTCTGCGCCTTTAAGGTGATCGACGAGTGCTGAAATGAGGGGAAGAGGGTAAGAGTTTTTTACTGTACCCTCGTTTAGATATCGATAGTCCATTACGAGACATTTTTCACCAGTCTTTTTTGGAATGAAGAATACTGGTGCCGTTTGGGGAGACTTGGAAGGGCGGATATAGCCCTTCTCTTGCTTGGAAGCTATAAAGTTACGAACTTCTTCTAATTCAGCGTCGGAGAGAGGAATTACCCAACCCTTTTTGGGTATGAAGTCGGGTTTGAGGTCGATAGCGTGGTCCCAAGGTTTGTGGACTGGCATTCATTGTGATTCTTTTTTGCTGAAAACGTCAAGAAATTCGTGATACTGAGGGGGTACCTTTTCAGCAAGTCCCTCCTCGATGGAATGTATGGAGGCATTCCAGATGCCGTGCATGAGATTTGCTGCGTTGATCGTAACGCAGTTACGAGTGCAGCGACAAAAATTAATTGTTTTTTCAACCCAGTCGATGAGGGGGTTGTGGCGTCTGAACCAGTCATAACCTAGATAAATATGATGAGTTCCTAAATTCGTTACCAAGGCGTCAACTCCTTCAGAGTGACCCTGGTAAGATAAGACAATAGATACGTAATCCGTGATATTGCCATGAGACGATGTCGAGCCGTCGGCATTAGAGATAGATTGGGGAAGAGATAATTTTTTGGTGGGTATACCTAGAGACTGTACCCATTTTTTGTCGACAAACGTCTGGCAGGCGCCAGAGTTGAGCAATGCTTTTTCTATTGTTTTTCTCCATTTGTTGTTTTCTTTTTTAAAGTAGACGTGAGTTTCGATGTCGAATTCGTCGCCATTGGGGATCGTTCTGAGGTTAAGGTTAGTTGGGGAGGATTTAAAAGAAAAAGATTTAATGGAAATATTTTTTATTTTTTCAGGAGAATTAAGCACACGTTGTTTTACTTCGGGTGCCGTGCTCAAGTGAGACACTCCTTCCGAAGGCAAAGAGAAACTACTAGATAAAACAAAGTTCGATGAGTTGTCAACTACTGACCCACCGTCCATCTCCCCTAAGATAGCAAAACGGTTATGCGAAGGAGAAGGAGAAGCATATGAAAAAGAAGATGAATTTAAGTCCGAGGCCGAGTGAGCACCTCCCAGGTTCACTCGGCTTTTCCTTTTCCCTTTAGTCCATCAGCGGCAAGCTGCCTGGCTTGCGCAGTGAACATATCGTAATAGTATGCCTTGGCTTCGTCTGTCTGCCAGGGAGGGGCAGATGAGAGGGCCGAAGGCGCGGCGTGAGGAGATGCCGGCGTGATGCCGGTGGTAGGAGCCAATTCGATTTGGCGATTGGCGCGAGGCGGGATGTACCTTGTTTTGCCCGTGGTTGGGTCAAAGACCGGACGACCACGGGGCTTCCTTGGCTTTTTGCAATTGGCGGACAAATGTCCGACCTCTTCGCAATTGTAGCATTTTCGCATTTCGGTTTTCGATTGGATGGCGCGAGTGTCCATCGGTGCCCCCCGACC
>JBBPQR010000473.1:0-10899 GCA_038092615.1 Boletus sphaerocystis | reverse complement strand
GAACGCATGATCGGGTGGTATCACACGGGGCCAAAGCTAAGAGCATCAGACCAAGAGATCAACGAGCTATTCAAGCGGTATATTGCGAAGCCTGTCATGGTGATCGTTGATGTCAGACCAGACACCGTCGGGATACCCACAGACGCGTACTACGCTGTCGAGGAAATCAAAGACGTACGCACGTTACGGTTCTCGTACTCCGCGATGTTTCCTACCCTCATTGTACAAATAGGACGGGACAGAGACGCGTAAGACGTTCCTGCACGTGCCATCTGCAATAGAGGCGGAGGAATCAAAAGAAATTGGAGTCGAGCATTTACTACGTGACATTAAAGACTCGACGACGACGACCCTTGCGACACGTGTCAGCGAGCAGTTTGCATCGTTGCAAGGGCTCGAATCGCGTCTGCGTGACATACACAGCTATCTCTTGGACGCGGGCACGTTGCCTGTGAATCACCAGATTATTTACCACCTGCAGGATGCGCTCAACGTCCTCCCTGATTTGAGTGACCCTGTGTTGACGCGGAGCTTCACGTCGAGCACGAACGACCAGTTGTTGGTGGTGTATTTGAGCACATTGCTGCGGTCGGTGATTACGCTGCACGCACTGGTGGACAACAAGGCGACGATCGGATGGGTAGAGCTTGAGGAGGAGAAGCCGAGCAATGCAGACAAGAAGACCGCCGAAGGAGAAAAGGGAAAGGACAAGGACAAGTCTGAGTCGGACAGGGGTCTGTAGTCGTACAAGTCCCTCTGCACTGTACTTTGTCCTCCTCAAAAGAACACGATTCAAAATCCCTCAAATTTCGGACTGACAGTGCGCTCAAGTTCACGGATCTAGGTTCAGGTCCCCAGTAGGCATCCGTATCCGGATTGCAAGGAAGGTAGTCGTCGAGGAATCGCACATAAAATCAGCTGGGGCAAGCGGATGATGTCTTATTGGTGTAGTTCACGTTGAGGACCCAAGGCTAGACTCGGAGCTAATCGTGTGTACGTACTGCTCAACAGTGGCGGTGCTACGGGAGTATGTGATGTCACAGGGCGTGACATACTGTCTTCGTCACTGCGGGCAGCAGCGAGCAACCCACTGTCGACGTCGACCAAAACACTGATCGGGATCCTGCTAGCTCATCGTTATCGACAGCGTAGTACACAACGCTCTACATCTTACTGCTGGTGAGATGCAAAACGGACATCATGCACCGGGTAAGCCCGCGTAACATCCGTCCGTTTGCTGACGTCTCGTCAACTCTTTCGTTTAGGCGTTGATTCCCTCTCACTGTCTGGTTTCAGAGGGAGGGCAGGTTCAGACATGGGATCCGATATTGTCACCGAGCGGGGTTGGACATCCACCTCCACCTCCGATCCATCATCAAACCAAACAACAGATGGGCGTGGTGAGCGCACTGGAAACCCCCCCAATGGAAGACACCATGGCTCAGATGAGACACTCCCCGACTCTCTACCCATTATCCCCTACTGGTCCGTTAAACGGCATCTCACTTGTGGTAATCCCGCACCACATTCTCCCGACTGTGCCAAACTCTTCCCATGGCGTGGTTCAGCTCCCGGGAAACTCAAGACCGCAAATGCTGCCCTTGTACTTTGTCTGAACATAGATGTAGATCCTCCAGATATCATCAAGACCAATCCTTGTGCAGTCCTCGAGTGCTGGGTCGATCCACATACAATGCCGTCACACAAAGCTCTGGAAGCCATCGGTACAAACCTACAGCATCAGTTCGAGGGTCTCAGTCTCAAGATCCCTTACAAACCAATATTAGACCCTTCGTACGAGGACCTGCGTCGCTTCTGTCTAAATTTACGCAAGCAAGCCAAAGACGAGACTGTTTGCTTCTACTACAATGGGCACGGCGTACCTAAACCCACGCCGAGCGGGGAACTCTGGTGCTTCAACCGCAACTACACGCAATATATCCCGGTTTCACTCATGGAAGTACAAAGTTGGGTTGGGTCTCCGGGTGTTTACATCTGGGACTGCTCGGCTGCCGGTAACCTTCTCACTAATTTCAACAACTTCGCCGAGCGCCGCGATCAGGAGGTGTTCACTACTCGTGGAGGATATGTCGATGGGATGCAACCCTACACGAACTCCCTCCAACTTGCGGCATGTCTTGCACACGAGCAATTGCCTTCCTGTCCAGAACTTCCCGCTGATATTTTTACTTCCTGCCTCACTTCACCCATTGATATCGCGCTCCGATACTTCATCATGACTCATCAGCTACCCAACAATATCACTCCTGACATGGTTATGCAACTCCCCGGTGATCTCAAGGATCGAAGAACCCCTTTGGGCGAACTAAACTGGATATTCACGGCCATCACGGATACGATTGCATGGACCACGTTTCCTCGAGATGTTTTCACGCGCTTATATCGCTCTGACCTCCTCATCGCATCTTTATTCCGCAATTTCCTTCTTGCGGAAAGGATCATGAAGAACTATCACTGTACTCCTCACACTTATCCTGCTCTCCCCGCTACAAACACTCATACACTCTGGGCTGCATGGGATCTTGCTGTCGATACGTGCTTACGGCAACTTCCTGAACTCCTTGAAAAGAACCCGACACCCGCAGGCGCTGCAGCAAATTCTGCAGGGCAGATTGGTACTAGTGGAGGGTCGGTCGGCCAGCCTTGCCAACGTGGTGTTAATGGTCCGCAGACCGAGAAGCCATACCAATACATTCCGAGCAGGTTTTTTACGGACCAACTTACAGCTTTTGAAGTTTGGATATCTCGAGGCGGTTCTGCACTCACGAAGCGGGGTCCATTGTCACTCCCACCTCAGAATTGTGGTGGAACCTTCGACACCACAGACGGTTCAAATGGCTCTGGGATTGGCATTAACGGGATCCCGACTCCTGCTGGCCAGCAGAGTGACCGGGACCTGGTGCCGCGCAAGCCACCGGACCAACTACCCATTGTGCTCCAAGTTCTTCTTTCTCAGCCTCACAGACTTCGAGCTCTTATCCTCTTGTCTCAGTTTGTTGATCTAGGACCATGGGCTGTTAACCTCGTTCTCACAATCGGCATATTCCCATATATCTCCAAATTGCTGCAAGCTGCGGGCCAAGACCTGCGGCCTGTGCTTATCTTCATTTGGGCGCGCATCCTCGCAGTCGATCCGAGTGTCCAAGTTGACCTGTATAATACTCAAGGCTTCAAATACTTCGCCAATGTTCTGGCTCTCACGGAGGATCACCCCCAATATTCCCTTCCCAATAGCGCGGAACACAAAGCCATGTGTGCATTCATCCTTGCTGCCGTCTCTCGGGACTATTACAACGGTCAAATGGCCTGCTGGAGAGAGCGCGTGTTTGACAATTGTTTCGACAAACTAGACGAGGGCGACTTTTTGCTCAGGCAGTGGTGTGCGTTATGTATCTCCCAGATATGGGAAGGTAACGACGAGATCAAGGTCTATGGTGTCGACAGGGGTACTCAAGATAAGCTCATCCTGATGTTGTCTGATGACTCCCCAGAGGTGAGGGCTGCGGCACTGTACGCGCTTGGCACGTTCATGGGTGCTAGTGGGTCTGCAAGTCCCGCAAAACAGGGAGGTGGGGGTACCGGAACGCAGTACCAGCTCGAAGAACGAATTCACTTCCGTATGGAAGTTGCCGTAGCCACTGGTGCAACACTTGCCGTGAAGGACGACGCGAGCCCAATGGTACGCAAGGAGCTCCTTATTCTCATTAGCTGTCTTGTCAAGGAATGGAGGGGTTATTTCGTGATTTGTGCATGGATCTACTGGGAAGAAGACAGGAAATGGCGTTCGGATCCGAGTGCGCAACCCCATGAGGAGGAGTTGACCTCAGTAGCTGTTGCTGAATGGTTGGATGTGTTTGATGACGATGGGGCGCGCGAGGAGAATCGCGTTTTACTCTCATCATTTTTCACGATCTTTGTGGCCCTCCTGGAGCTGACGACCGACCCATACCACGAAATCGCCGCCCTCGCGCAGACAATCGCGGACTATATCATGGCTTTGCTCTTGGCTTCCCCATTCTATCGCCTTGACTGTACATCTCTCGATGTGCCACCCTCACAAGTAGACTCTAGGGCGGGTCCAGGTGGCACGCATTCCCGTGTTTCATCCCTCCAGTCATCCCCCCTGATGCAACATCCACCTTCTCCAGTGCATTCGCGTCCGGGGGTGACTCGCAGCGAGAGCGTGACGAGCACGCTATCCTCAGGTGTCACTTCCACAATCCGACGTACTTCCTCATTTGCTAACGCCCTTCGCAACCTCGCGGGCGGCATTTCTTTCCCGTCAACCGAAGACTCTCGGGCTCCTTCCTCTCCAATGCCACCTTCTCTGTCTCGCCCTGACTTCCTTGCTGCTTCCAGACCTCCCTCACCAAACTACAATCTCGCACAGTATACGTCACCTTATTCTCGTCCAGCTACGCCGAGCCCAACGAGGCTAACAATTGTAGCGTCACAACCCCCTTCACCTACACAGCTCAAAGGACACCCTGATTATCTTCCTTCGCACGTTATGGAGGCGCTCATGGAAGAGGACATGGTACGACTGCGCTCACGCCGGCGGGCAGCAACACATGGGAGAAGAGGCGGGCCTGGCTTTGGACCAGGTGGTGATCAGAGCAGTCCGAGTGGAAGCATATTCTCAGTTGATTCAAACGGGAGTAATGTTCCGCTTGGATGCGGAACTGGGAATGGACTTCGAGACGTTTTACCATTAAAGAGTTCGTTCTTTGATTGGTGTTGTGAATACTTCAAAGAGCCACAAATGAGGGTGTGTTTTGTTTCCTTGTATTGTTCTACCCTGCTCACTTCGCGGTTGATTACAGCAAGCGGAGGCAGACGAACCTGGGAGCGTTCAATACAACTATCAGGTGTGGAGGCAACAGCGCAATGAGCAGGTGATCTCCAAAATACAGCTACAAGCGACCTTGGCAGGTGAGCTCTGTTTTAGGTTGGGCACTCTCACATCCGATTGATATGGCGACGTATAGAAAATTCTCGGTGGGACCGGCCAGTAGCCAATCTACAACTCAATAGTAATCCGCTTTGTATGACTCTACATGCGTATGATCCTCATCTCGTCATCGCAAATGACACGGATATGATCAGGTTCGTCTGACGCTTCCTCGTTAAATAGTTCTTTGTTGAACATGATTTAGCGTTTGGGATTGGTCGCAACGGAAGCGGTTGAGTTACTTCTGCAATGGAAATCCCAGAGGAACAGGCATAACATCACTCCACATCATTAACCAAGATGTAGGCGGTATCATCATGGCAGGCTCAGGTCTGTTTTATCATCCGTATATGCACCATCTTGTTGAAAATCCTTGAAGCTGATGGCATAGTGCGCCTATATCGCAATTACGATCCGGCCTTGGATCAAGGACCATTGCAAATGGTTAGCTCATTCCGGGGTTTGACAGAGATAATAAATGTGCGGAGGGGGAGTGGACTCATCTTAGACTGGAAACAATCTGGAGGATCACTCCTTGTGGGTGGTGACTCAAGGATCATCAGAGTTTGGGATGCTCATACCGAATCGCAAGTTCTGGTGAGGTCGTTGCCTTCATGAACTGCGTATTTCATTGACCAAGCAATCTAGGACCTGGAAACCAATTCAGAGAGCCCTGTCACTTCGATAGTCTCTGATCATGGATCATCGTCGACATTTATTGCCGGCTTTGCAGATGGCGTTGTTAAAGTGTTTGATCGCCGCTTGGAGGAGGACGACGCCGTTGTGAGATCTTACCACGAGCATCATACATGGGTTCAAAACGTCAAATATTACCCGGGGATCGGTGGCCAATTCCTTTCAGCAAGGTATGTGACCTTATCTTGACAAATAACACTGAAGGCTGATTATCCGCAGCCTCTCTGGTGAAGTCCGCCTATGGGATACCCGAGGCTCCGACCGTGCTACTCGGGCATGGGATCCACAACCTGCTGGCTTATCATGCTTTGATGTTCATCCCCAAACCGGCCTTTTTGCTACGTGCGTATTGTTTCCCCACAGGAGCTGCCGTTGGCTGAAATTAGAATAGTACATCTGCTCTCAGCCCTACTAACTGGAGACACCAACGTCTTGCGATACATTCTATACCCGATCCCGCTTTCAGTGCTCTGACTACACTCAGCGTCCCTACTGGTCTTTCCGTATATCCCACGCGACCACCGTCACCATACATCCCCAGATTCACCTCGTTTGCTTTCCATCCCATGGAAATGTTGTACGCCATTGGGGAGCCTGATGGCTCTGGTACGCCTTGTATTTGCGTATGTCATGCCCGTTGTGTCTGACAACATCTACAGTCAAAATCACTGGATGTAAGTTCAACTAGGTACTATATTGTTGTGGCAGATGGGCCACCATGTTTCCGCAGATTTATCTCCCGAAATCTCGTTTCCCTGATGCTTCGAAATGTTATTGTACGATATATTATACGATGTATTCCAGAGCATAATATGTTGATGATCGCCCCTGGGGCCCTACTACTCTTCGCGTCCTGCACTGATTTGAGTTGTTGGGACTCGCGTACGTGCCATTTCCGTCCCATGAGCTCACATCCTATTCTCCTCGCCGCGGGTTCCAACGCCAAAGGTCAACTGGGAATCGGCACCTACGATGATGCCCATACACTCACGCCGTGCCAATTCGCAGAATATGGACACTGGCAAAACCAACTTTCGGATCTTACCTCCACAGTTGCTCAAATCGCATGCGGAGCAAACCACACCATCCTGCTGTTAGAGCACCCCGACGGCTCCACTACTTTGTGGGGCACCGGCGACGGAAGGAGAGGCCAGCTTGGACCTGAGTACCATCGCGAGGAACCAGATTCAACACCATGGACGACCTTTCGCAAGCTCGTCCTACCGCTCTCGATGTTGTACTCCCGCGGGTACACGTATAAACACATCGCCGCAGCTTGGGAGACGACGTACGTCGTGCTCTCGCGTCCAGAAAGCTCGGACGTGCTTGTCTCCATGGGGTCGAACGATTTCGGGGCGTTGGGTGTTGGAGAAGGAACGGATGCCAATGGGGATGGGTCGATGGGGTCTGCCGGTCCCACCAGCGTACTACGGGTCGTCGACTTTGGTCACGTCTTCCCGGACGATGCACAACCACGGACGATATGTGTACGATCATTCCATGCCGGACCGCGCCATGTCGTCGCACAGCTCGTCATGGCAAGCTCTGATGGGTCAGCGACACATTCCCGGAATGTCCTCGTTGGTTGGGGTGCATCCAGACATGGACAACTCGGGCAGAATGGAAGCACACGATTCGTTGCTCGCCCAACGCTCTTGCCCATAGATATTGATGAAGATCCCATGGTCTCATGTGGGGTGGGGAACCAGCATACGGTCGTCTTACACGAGTCGGGACGTATTTCAGCACTGGGGTCGAACAAACAGGGGCAGATCCCGTCACTCGGATCTCAGAGGCGAGTCTGCGGACTCGGGTGTACGTGGAACGGCACGTACGTGCAAACAATCGACGGTGACAAGCATGTCTTGCTCTCAACCGGTAATAATGCGCAAGGGCAGCTTGGTCGTGATACACTGGCTACCTCTGCCGACGACATGACCGTCAACCTGCCTGGAGACACCATATGTAGCTTCGTTTGTGGAAGTGAACATGTTCTCGTCGCGTTAGCCGGCCCTTTACGAGAAGGCAACTCAGTCCTGGGATGGGGATGGAACGAGCATGGAAACATGGGAATGGGATTTTTGGGTAACATTGCCAGTCCGATACAGCTATGGCCAAGAGGAGACGTAGAAATGTACAATAAATACCCGCAGAGGGTGACAGGTATTTGGGCGGGCTGTGCTACGAGTTGGTTGCTCGTCGAATGAAAGGCTGCCAAGCTCCGATCGACAAAGTCAGAAGTACCACGACAGCTCGAAGGTTCGATGAACTGCAACTAGTTTGCGTCTTCGTCGAGTAAGCCCATGTCCTGGTGGATTTGTCGAATGGTGGTTCCCCTGATAGCGGCCAGCTGTAAATGCAAGGTGAGTATATGCGGTTTATCCCTCCGAGGATATGTTGTACCCTTCCGATGAGGATCTTTGCAAAGGAAATAGAGACATTAGCTTGGTGTGATGCGCAAGGGAATTCGGGTCAAGTAAACCTGTGTCGCATCCTTGGCTTCATTGTAACGATGAAGCAACTTGATGTGTCGTGAAACTATTTCTTCAGCGTTCTCGTTTAGCCTGAAAAATGGTATCAGAAACGTGATATCTGGTGTCCGGGTCAACGCGATGCGCATATACCCAAGTCTTTTCTGCAGTTCGTCAATCTCTGCCTGAAGCTTGGCGACATATTCTTGTTGTTTCTGAATAGTAGCTTGATTTAGACGCAGCGCGACGCTTCAATGAACAAATGTACCTTGGCGGATGTGCGTGCGTACATCATAGACGTTGCTGGTGGGTTAATGACGCATCGGGTTAACAACGCCAAACAAAGTTGGTCGCCGTAAATGGCCATGACTCTCCCTTGCCCGATGACACTGATAAGTCACTCAACATGGCTTGGAGGTGCTCAGGATTAACAAACAATGAGCTTATCTCTAACCTCGAAAGGAGTGGAATCCTTGCGACGCGCCGAGTCATCGACGTATGTCGTTCTTAGTGGTCATACACTTGACACCCCTGATCTTCGCGCAGGCGATGTCCAGAGTAGATCGTGCCGACTTTGTCCTGAAACGGTCACAGGCATACGAAGATTCACCTCAGTACGTCGAGTCCTTTCTCTGTCCTAGCACCTGATACACTGGACCTGCATTCAGATCCATCGGCCATGGTGCAACTATATCTGCACCGCACATGGTACGCCCGATCCTTTCTGCTTTGGCGCAACCTAACCCATCATACACAGCATGCCCACGCCTTGGAAAACCTCCTTCCTTATCTTGACCCCGGGGCAACTGTCCTTGACGTGGGGAGTGGTTCGGGCTACCTCTGCGCTGTCCTCCACCATTTGGTTTCTCCGTCCCAGCCGGGGGCTCCCCAGGGTAAAGTCATTGGTATAGACCACATACCCGAGTTGGTTGAGTGGTCTAAAAGCAATCTGACCCACAATGGTTTGGGCCATGCGTTAGATGAAGGTAAGATTGTGGTGGTGGCTGGGGATGGAAGACAGGGTAAGTTGCATTCCCTTGTAGTGATCAGGAGAACCGAGTTCATATGTATCTTTGTATAGGTTACTCTGCCTCCGGTAAGTACCTCTATACTGACCCGTTGGTTACAACCTATATCTCTGTATACAGGACCATATGATGCCATCCATGTCGGTGCTGCACCTGACAGGCTTCCTGAAACCCTTGTCGACCAGCTTAAAGCACCTGGAAGAATGTTCATACCAGTCGGCACATACAATCAGGCGATCTGGCAGGTTGAGAAAGATGCCAGTGGCAAAGTGACGAGAAAGGAGCTTATGAATGTTATGGTCAGTGTCCGATATTATCCTGGTGTCTTTGATCTTGTTGAGTTTGATGACTGATTTCCTCTTCCGTTTCGATCATCACCAACCTTGTTTCTTTTTCATCCCTTGTCTTGGTTTATCATTGTTTTCATACTTTTCATTCCACTTGGCTTGACATATGGGGTATTCACCTAGTATGTCCCCCTGACTGATGCGGAAAAGCAAAGGAAGGGACACTGAGCCAAGGCCCTGTTTCACTAGTGTCTTTTGAGTTCTCATGTTTCAGCAGTGTCGGACAACTAGTGGGCTACCTCTATTAATATGTACAGTCTTGCAACTCGACATTGAAATAAAACAAGATATCTGAAACTGACTAGAAGAGTCCGAAGAAAAAGCAGCATATATACAGACATAAATGTACACACGGAAATAATGATTTATATAAAGACAGGCGACAGGCAAAACATACACGCTACTCCGTTTCAAGGGCAATATACCCTAGCTTTCTTGGCAAGGTTTTCCCCCTCGGCTCCGGCCTCAGTCCCAGCCCCGTCTTCATCACCATACGTACCACCTTCACTAAGCTCGTCGGCGCCACGCTTTGAACCCGCAACAACCGATGAGGTTTCCGTTATTCCTTCTCCGTTTTCGTGGTACTCGTCATCCTCGTCGTCATCTTCATCATAATCATCTTCCTCGTCCTCCTCGGCCATTGTGCCATTTTGCTGAAAACAAATTTTAATCAGCGTTGTATATTTATGGAGGATGAATGAGCATACTTTGCCCAGTAAAAGAGCGGTCATCTGCAAAGGATTATAAGAAAGACATTATTTGACGGAGAATATGGATAGCCTACATTTCCCGACTCAACTTCACCCGCCCCTTCATCACCATCACCTTCGTCTTCCTCGTCTTCCTCTTGTGCATAGCTGTCGCCTTCTTCCTCGCCCTGCCGTGCCGGGGTATGAGTCGTCACGCGCCCTACTGATAAGCAAATAACACAGTACCTCTATTTCATAATCGTCGCTCTCCTCCCCCTCGTCGCTTTCTCCTTGTTCCTCCTCTCGGGTAATAGTAGGTTCGAGGGCGGGTTCAGCGGCCATTGTACCTCGTTTTCGAAAGAGGGATAGTCGTGGGTGAGGGGCGGTTGGCGCTGGGATTCAAGAGATTCACCCGTTTAAGAATGGTAATTAAGCGGACCGGGAGAGAAAATTGACGAGAGCGCGGTATGTAAAAAAAGTCGAGACGAACTCGACGAGCAACGTCTGACCTAGTTTGAATCTGTGACGTGACCTGAGCGGGGAACGTGTTTGAGTTGTATGGGAGTGTCTCTGTTGACAGTTGGAACAGGAGAACCGCGCAGAAACGAGTGACCAAATAACGGCAAGGGGGGAACGAAATTGGAAGCAAAGGACGCACAGTTTCTGGCGAATTGCGAGGACGAACGTTGGTTTTCG
>JBBPQR010000472.1:0-10932 GCA_038092615.1 Boletus sphaerocystis | reverse complement strand
GGGTTCTTCCCGTCGTACTGTGATCGACAAAACATATGAATATCTTTCCTTTTCTTTGAATATTCATGGTCCTCGAACGCCTCCTTTAGAACCTCCCAGTTTGTTGTCCCAGTCAAATCGGGTCTCAGTGTGAGGTCGAACAGTAACTCCAACACTGAAATGAGGTCAGCGGTATATGCCATGAGTAGACATTCCACCTCAGGTCTTGCAACGTAAGCTTGCTATGGACACATCGTGGACATACGGAAACATCTACACTTGCTGTGAAACGGTATCCAAAATCCATTTGACAAACAAGTACGTCAATCCAAGGATGGCAACTGGCGGTGCGATAGGGATAGTGCTGGCGGAGATCAAGGTCACAAATTGGCCAATCTTGTCAAGAGACGGCGCGCTGGAGGACATAGTTCATATGTTATGGACAGGGCGTGCCAGCATTGCCACATACGTAGTGGTAGGGGACCGGGTATGAAGTTCTTCAACAAGGTATAAGATAAGCTGTTTGAACTCCGTTCCGATGAGAATCTACAACTACTCATTCAATAAATCTCTCGCATATAACTGTTGCTTTACCTTATCCCTATCCCCGTCCTTGGAGTTCCAACAACTGACGATATCCTGATGGACCTGGGCAAGCCTATCAGCTTTTTGGAAAACGCGTTGCCGAGGATTTTTCCTCACTTTCTGCTCGCTAAACCCTTCCTCACCCCTTTTGGAGTCGTTTATGGGGGTTTTGGCCAATGAGAGATTCGCAAATTGTCGTTAAAGAATACGTTATTTTTCAGCTTTGCAGATTTGAAGACATTGCCAAAGGAAACTCTTCCCAACGCCAGGTGCGCTTCCAGCGAGAGTGCGATAGTTAACTTGTTGATTTTAGTAGTGAAGCTTAGACCGTATATTCATGACACATACAGTTGACCCCTTTGCTGTTAAACCGAAAATGAATCAGGGATGTTGTAGCGTGAGCTAAACAGCGGTACGTACTCTACACATGCTTCGATTTTCACAGGCAGACAGGCTCGCTGGGTGATCGCCCATGTCACCCATGCATCACCTTTGAGCCGCTCGTGAACAATTTTACGAGTCATGTCGACTATGCTTGCAATGGACTCTTCGTATCCCCCAGAGAATGGGCCACAGATTAGGCTAAAGAATACTCAAACTGAGCACTCGTACCGGAAATGTTGATGTAAGGAGGTATAGGAATGTTGAGCCCAGCTGTCGATCTATCGAGCGAGAGCACACTGACTGCGAAGGCATTGCTAGCATTTGTCTCGCTCCTTTCACGAAGCATCTCTCGTCTATTCCGTCCGTCCTCACCCCCGTCCTCCTCTTCTTCTAATTGCTTCGACCAAACTAGTAGATCGTATTTTGTGAAAACGACGACCACAGGGGCTAACGTAGGGATGAAAGCGAGTCACAACTGTAAATGTCTCATGTGATGCAAGCTAGAGGACTAACTTTGAAGTTCATGGGCCAGCGCTAGTAATTTCTTGTCACCTTCCTCCACGCTCGGCCTCCGGCTCGTGCAGTCTCTATACAGAGCCTGGAGAGAGTTGATTCAGATGAAAACACCCTGGAATGATGACTTGCCATATCGCATGCAATCGATCTTTCAAGAGTTTCTTGCTATGTCTTTCGCGGAGGAACCGAGCCACATGTTACTCGGAGCCTGAGAGACCCGAATTGCTTACCGGGGAATATTCTTGAGAATATCTTCGATAGTCGAGTCAGTGTCCATTGGGTCTAGTATACACACAGGGAACCGAGCGAGTGTGGGAGTATCGACGGCAGTGAAGAGAAACACGTATGGCATTAGAGAGGCGCTTATCGATGTTCACGGCGTGCGTGACTTCATTGCCAATCCGAGTAGGCAATGATTTTATAGATCCATTTTGGGACCAGACTGCTTCATTGCACTGGTCACCAGTCTACTTCACTGGCAGTGCTAGCGACTTGACAACTCGGATTCGTGTAAAGTCGTTCTCTGCCCACCGTGAATAGCCACTGGCGGGTTGTCTTTGTCCAGACTGTGGCATTCAACTTCAGTCCACTACTAACTTGAGTCGTTGCGAAGAGCTCATACTTGGAGAGCAGCCTAGGCCCATACGCACGATCAACGAGTCCTACCGTACGAAAGTCTAGAAACGCGGAGCTTTCAGGTTAAATGTCCGAGTGGCTGGCACTTGACTACCTCAGGCTACTCTCACACCCATATAGTTGCAGCTTGTATTCCCAAGTACACTGGATTTCAGTCCCAACGTGAGTGGACAGTAATTACTATTATTACCAGCGTTTTCAACCTGTTCCATTCTAGTGGACCCGCCAATCTCCTACATTTGTCCCCGAGAATCGTCCGCGGAGGTCAGTTTTCTTTATTCGTAGCGATTCCCATGATTACGGGTATCTTATTCCGTGCTCTCGATAGCGTGCCCGAGTATAAACCATTTATCGTAAGCGACATGTAGTTTTTTGATGGGCAAGGTGGTGTCTTTGTCGCTTACAGACTAACACAGGGCATTGAGGCCTGAGGTTAGCCTATACTATACGTGAAGCTTCATCGGGATATGCCGCGATCGGAGTGGGATCGTTGTGTTGGTCGTCACGGGCCAGGTCTACGATCATACTGCCGAAACATCATGTGTTCGTGTTCCACGTCTCATTTCCGTTGTTCATCATTTTTGTATGTACGGAAACGTGCCTTTTCTAGACTTGTTGCCCGATTGTGGCCTATGATCCGCGGGCACGTTGGATCCATTTGATGACCTCCACGATATCACCCCCATCGTGCGAGGTATCATTCTTTTTACGCCCGCTGCTTGACTTACCGCACATACACAGGTCCTCCTGGCACACGCGCTGAATGATCAAATCTCAAAAACTTGATTCGGCGGACGGGAAGGTCACTCACGGAAGCTATTTCTTTATTAGTCCCCTACCCTTGCTGAGGGATACGGCGTAACTTAGTGCTCACCGTGACATCTAACCTCAACTGAATTTGAAACATCGGTAAGTATCACCTCTCTGGAGCATCGTGTTGGCATGACGGGTTATGAACGTGCGCTGACCTCTCGGCTTAATAGGCGTATTCTCTGCCTCGGTTACCTTCCGGGCTCCGGGTTCCGGGTTCTACTAGTCTTCGTCTGAAGGTGCTGAACCTTTCGGGTTCTTCTTGGACTGTTACCTTTGTTGGTATTCTCCCATCACCTCTCGCAGGGATCATGATGGCCAATTCAGAAATCTGCGACCCTGATTGGCATAACGTGAGTTACTTAAACTATTAGTTCAATCTGTAATACTCATCCGATGGATCGTTGCGTTCCCACGAAGTGGTGCGGCGGCTGCCATTCCTCGTATTGTCTTTTCCTTCAAGCAGCCCTTTTACTATTATATTTTCGGACTCCAAAAGGCACCTGTCATTTCGACAGATTATCCACAGATCGCGCTCCAGAAACAAGGCCACCCGCTCTTTACGTCTTTTCCTCGCCAGCCACCGTTCAGATTCACCACACAGCCCCACCGCACTATAGCCACGCACATATGTCCGAGCGTTCTCGAGCCAGCTGATATCGCTCAAACGGACCTCGGAAGTGCTGCGGTCTCGAATAGCATGAAACCTCAACCTCCAGAGTTCCGTCCATGTGTGAAGCCAGCATCGCCACGCGTGCGCCATTCGACGCGGCGTCTTCTCTCCACACAGGGGGACCAGCCCGCTTCCGTGATGAGCGGTGTGAGCTATCTCATCTCTTCTTTTCGCGAAGCGCCGCTGCAACGAGTAGCAGGAACCACGATCATGATCAGGTTCACGGACATGACGATGCCATCTCCGAGGTGTGGCCACGCGTTCATGGCTGGCAACGCCACACCCTCGAGCGACATCTGCATCGAAGACGGGGGTGCCGCGTGCGTCTGGAACACGCCTTCATCTGGGTCTTACGTCAAAATCCTGGATCATCGCCGAGTTTGTCGCTGCCAAGCATGTCATGGATTGCCCATTCTTATTTTTGGCCCTCAGGACGGAGGATCGTACGTGGCTGTTAAATTCTCGAAGTACGCTACTACACATGTGTCGAGAAGGGTGTAACGTCGGCGGTCGTAATGCATAGGATGAGCGCTGGTCTGGACGTGGGTCGATTCCTGTCACAGATTGGACACGATCCACACCAAGTTTGGAGGACATATACTTCGTCGCTGTCGTATATCCGCGGTCATTCAAGATTTCTGAACATGGACGATGAGTCGTTGGGACAAGCAAGGGCACGGAGTATTACTATCTTTGCGACTATTCTATATGAGGGATGGCCTGATTTCAGGAGTCACGTGGATGTCTATCGTGAGCACGAACATCCTCACAAGCTTTCTCTCCACGACACTGAAGTCTTGCATGCTTTGCACAGCGCAGCACTTTCTTCAGCAAGGCGCTTATGATATTTTCGAGTCTATCAACGCGACAGATGGTATCCATCACCGAGTACGTCGTTGGGTCGCTCAGATCTTCCCTCGCCCCATTATTCCCATTGCAAGCCCCGACCGTCTAGTCCATTGCGTCCCTCGCAACAGGTATGTGTTTGTCGCGCCACCTCGGCGCTCATCGGCCCCGTGCGAGGTTTGTCAAATCGACGATGCAGCATGTAAATGAGGGCGGGGGCCGGGACCGGAAATAGGAATGAGAATGAGAGCGGGAACGGGAACGTGGATGGTCCGTGAATTACGCACTCAAAAGGGCAACCCCGCCGGACCCAGTCAAGGCTATCGCCTCAACTCTTCTTCTCGTACGTCGATCTTGGCACCTGTTCCAAGTTTCGCGTTGCTGCTGTACTTTTCCTTGCCTGCCGATGCGGTCACCGCATTGAGCACTCGCCGCGTCAATCCCGATTGCTTCGTGGCGGCGTCCCTACCCAGCGTATGTGTATCGACCCCTGCGGTGCCAATACTTGGGATCTCAGTGCAGGAAGGGGCTATGTGATGAATCCAATGTTAGGGTTACGCAACGGTGAGTTCGCAGACGGGAGTGTCGGAATGGTTTCAGGAAGCGCAGCATTGTATTGTGTGGGTCGAGGGATCCCGTAAGGGTAATGGAAGGTGTTTTGGGGATTACTTAATGGGAGATAGTTCGGGTGAGGATGCAAAGCTTTGTGGCGTATTGGAGTGAATGTGGTGGACGAGGCGGTGTGGTTTGACGACGTAATTGGTCCTGAACATGGCTGCGTGATCTTGAGGGCTTGGGAGCTTTGACTCGGGACATTATTTGTACGTACGCCTTGCCTTTTGATCCTCTCGCGGGATCCGAGGCGTGTACATTTTTTGCTCGCGATAGCCCAGGCATGAAAACGGTTACAGATTTTTGTTCGGGATAGACAGGGCTAATTGTAAGTAAATATAAGAAGATTACATGGTGGGATTTTCTTCGCGTCCCTGGATGTTGGATTGACTTGACCTTATGAGAGACTTGTCCGTTTTAGGAAGGTCCACCGGATCTTGGTCGGTCGAGCCCGAGGAACGTGCCACTGCACGGTCATACAGCACCTTTAGTTCGTTTTCTTAGACTCCATGGGGATTGGGCCAGGGTTGCCGTGGCGTAGAACAACCTAGTTCTCTCTGTATGGGAGGAAGTTCATCCTGGAAATTACGCTCGAGTGTCTCGAGCCCCAAATGGCGGGACCTGTTTGGAGATACCTTGAGCCCGCACCTCACCATCCGTTCTCTCTCCGGGGAACGTGGCACCACAAGTTGGCAGCGCCAAGAGGCTCAAGGTGAGCACGTCAGCAGAACCCTCGAACAAAAAAGAGCAAAGCGGGCCAACCCCTGGGAAGCACTCCCAATTCCAAGAATATCCCCTTATCGACCCATGTGGTCATAGACCCAAAATATGTGAATGCATTGTGTGTCCGTCTTTGGCATGGTATAGGTCTAGTATGGGCTGACCCGGCTGGGTTTGCCAGAATTCCCTTGCATGGACACAGCCATGCGTTTGGGTTCCCAGCTGCGACGGCGGGCAATGGTTGAAACTCGGCAGCGCTCTCAAGTTGGTTCACAGAGATTACGGTGGGTCTGTGCGTTTTGGTTGATCACCTGCGGCTTGTTCCTCCAGAATTCTGACAGATATACACGCCAAGATGTCGCCATCGATTTTTGTTCCCTCCGTGTCCGTTTTCTCGGGTGTACACCTGACCTGCTGTCAGTGGGGGTCGTCCGCGATAAGCATCTTGGACAGTACAGGGACCCTACTGATCGCTATCGCCCATCCGTTTCCATAGACCCGGACTTGATTTCGGCACGATGGATGGGGTTATCCACGAAGCTGGTTTCCCCGATGAGCATCAGGCTCAACTCCGTTCACGTTCACCAAATAGAAAATCGGATTCGTCGTCGTCTCAGAGTGAAACAGGGAGGAAGAACGCAGATGTAGAGGTAGCACCTGGAGACGAGCAGAGGAGCTCACGGGCGCCCCACGCACGATCAACACGGATGACACTTTCCCGATCAATCCTCATCCGCGGTGGAGGAGAGGCAGTCTACGCTTCGTGCCGTTCTCGTCGGGTGTGCTCTCGGTGCGGTCATGGCCCATCTAGCAGCATCCATCTCGGGTTAAAGGTGCGATGCCTTGTACTCAATCTTTATTCTCCCTCTCCCTGATGTCGTAAACGTTCAATCAGACAGGCTGGACGTTTGGCGTATCCCACTTGGTCTTTCTCAAACCTGTCTCGACCCCTTCCCCGAGCTGTCTCGGAGGCGGCTTGGCCTAAAACAAAACAACGCCGTCGTCCACTGCGCCGCAACCCCTACCGGCTCGCCCGGGCCTCTTTTTTACCTCTAACTTCCCCACTGCATGCCAACTCGTTGTGCCACCCCTGGGGGAGACATTGGTCACCTTTCAACGTTCTTCACGATCCGCTGAGCCTTTTTCGGTTCTCGATCCCGTTGCTCAAGTTTCGCATTTTCGAAGTCAAGTCTGGCGTGGCGGCGGCGTCTACGATTCGATCGTTGCACGTGTGACAAGCACGCGGGGGCACTCAGAGCGCTGCGCGCAAGACCGAGGCGTTGACTTTGGCATCTTGTTCCGCGATCACGTCGAAGGTGGTGCGCGATTACTTTTACGCCGGGTGTGCTTTTGGATTGGCACCTGTCTTACATACGCGTGATCAGATTGGATGGACGTCTGCGATCAGGGCGGAGAGTTGAGTCAGTCTTTATTGTATTGTTTTCATTTTTATTTTTGATGATCCGATGTGTTTGGGTGTTTACTGATAGCTGACGTGGATGATTAGGATTAGGGATGGGATGGAACTGAGAGTGGTCGCCGGTGTGTTGCGTTTATTGGTGCGGGCATCTTTACGGGTATCAATGCTTTGTAAAGTTTCTTGAGCGGGGGTGCGTTTTTGAATGTGTCTCCATTTTTACTCCGTGCTGACGATGCGCGTTCCCTAGCGTTGGCCATTATCACTCCTATCATATATCGCCGTCGGGCTTTTCCTATCGTGGTCTAAACGAGGCGCCCGCAGGCGTTTGGGATCCAGCATGCAGATGGCAGACCACTCTTGGGTATATGAATTACGTTTCGGTGTACGTCATCTCTCGCCCATATATGTGATCTCACCCGAGCTCATCCTCCGAGTTAGGTCCCCGACCTCATCCGTCACCCCTTCTCCTCGGTACTCGCCGGTGACCCTCTTTTTTTCCCTCTCCATCAAATGCGATCACCACAACTGGGTTTAGCCTGGCATCTGGCACTTTGATGTTCCTCTGCATGGGTTTTGCCGAGGCATCACTGGGAATCCATCTATGCTGCTGTCCAAACGATGGCGTCGTCCATCGCACGTTTCCAAAACAGCCCTTTGATGCTCACACACCGATTCTGAAGAGAGAAGACGACGACATCGACATCCCTCTAGCTGCGAACTCGGTGTCCTCTGGCCGTTCGGTCTGGTCCGGGTGACGGTGGGTCAATGACGAACCATCCGTGTTCAGTGTTCATGGGACACTCTGTCATGTCCGTCGGTTGCGTCCACGTCTTTTTCGTTTTTCGCGGGTATTTTCTGACACGCCCCGAGCGAGCACATGTTCCGTACACCCTCTTGGGTACGCTCAAGTCTGAAAGCCACACCGCTCGTTGGCTCTCTTCACCCAAACACCCCAGGGCGTAACGCTGCGGAACAAGGTACGCCCTACTTACCCAATCCAGGAATACCACGAAAATTTAATTATTACCTGACAACTATGTAACAAACTATTCCAAACAAAATTACACACGTACCCAAAAAAGGGCTGCCGACATGATCGGCGATCTGACGAGACGCGCCCATTTGCGTTATCGGTCATCGCCGAATGGCCGCGTCTGTCATCATCCCTCTTTCGGGGAACGTGCTGCTGTGTGGCGCGATCGTCCTTGTCTGTTTGTGGGCATTGGCGTCGGTGCGCCGTTTGCTCGTTTTTTTGTTGTTTTTCTTTTTTGTTCTTGGAGCGTTGATGGCGATGTGGCGTGGAGTGATACGGTGTATTTCGGTGCCGGACGAGCGAGCGAGCGAGTATCGTCCCGTTCATTGTGCTTTGCATCGTGCGCACAGACAAGGGCTACCGTCCATTTTTCCCATTCGCCTTTTCCTCTTGGGACCGCCGTCCTGGTCTTCCCCGATGACCATATTGCAATTCCGTCTCGGTCGTGTTTTTTCGTGTTCAGGTCGTTTCGTTCTCTATTCTATTCTGTTGGGCTCTTTTTTTGTGAGGTGACGATGACATATCAAGTGTATGGATCGCTTGTGGTCTGTCTTTTATCCGTTTTCTATGCTATTCTGTTCCCCATCTGATCGGGGTCCAGTGACGGTTCGTCGGAGGGGGACATAGCGATGATGAGTGTGCCCAGTCCCTCTCCTCGCCACCCCCCTATCGTCTCGTCGGCCATCGGTGTTAACCATGATTGCGGGGCCCCGCTTGCGTGGGTATAGATGGGTATAGTATACTACTACCAGTATAGCTGGGTGCCCGCGATGCACTGATACATTGTATAATGACGCTCTGACGGAATGCCGGTATGACAACATGATGCCGACATTGAGCGCATGCCATCGAAATAGCAAACGTGTTGATTTGAATGTACGCGGACGGATCATCGACCGCCCATCGATACGTATGTGCTATGCAAGTGGTAATGAACTGCGCCCGTCTAGACCGCAATAGAACCTTGTTTCATTTGACGTTTAGGAGGGCAGGGATTGTCGTACGCACACGTTATTATAGGATTTCACACACAGCAAGAGACAGGGAGTACAGCGACGATAGATATCCAAAAAAGAAAAATAGAAAATAAAAGCCAGAATTGCAAAATGCAGAGATGCGACAACACGATTGAGATGAGGATGCTATATGCAATATAGTCATGTCATGCAACAAAAGAGGGAAAGCGGAAAGCAGCGGATAGCAAAATGACTAATTTTTTTACGACGAGTATCGTTTCTCTCTCCCACCGACCGCTCGGTGGAACCGCTCCCGCTCCCGATCACGTATCGTACAGCTCGAGCTGGACGTGAACGCGGGACGCAACGCCGTCGACACCCTCGAATCTGTACACGAGATGGCATATGCTGGGATCGAGGGTCTGTATATACACTCTGACTTGTGGCCCTGTGCATGTACATGTGCATGTGCATGTGAATGTGCATGAGGCGTATGGCGTGCCTGCTGATCCGGGTGCGGATGCGTACTCGTGCCAGCGTGCGCGTGTCTGTGGAGCGACGTGCCGTGAGCGCGTCCATATGTGGACGTACTAGCCGGACCGCGGACCGGAGACGCCGATCGAGACCATACCGAGACATCGCTGGAAGAGGAAGTGGACCCCGAGGAGGCTTTCATGGGGAGTGGCGGCGGGTCACCCACGACAGCGACGGCGTCATCCTCGGCTTGGCGATGACAGTCGTCGACGTCCATGGGGTATGTGTCCGCCTCTTCGTCTGAGTAGCCGTCGTCGTCGGAATTGCCCTCGCTCACGCTCGAGTTCGTTGCGGGGGGTGACATGAGTGCGTGATGTGGCAAACCATCGAGACGGGGGTGGTGGTGTGGATGATAGACGCCACTGCGTGGGACATCGGGATCTGGAAGACGAACGGAAGCTGTGCGGGAATGATTCCGCCAATGTCGGCGCATATTGGAATTGACGTTAAATTCGCGCCCACAACCCGGAAATGGGCAGCGATATGCTATCGAAAAACGTTATCAGGAGGAGGACGGCGATATCAAGGAAGGATGTAGAAAAGGGATAGAGTGGCGAGGGTGGTAAAGCGACGAACACGTTGCGTGATGGAATAAATAGAAATGTATAAATATAATAAAAAAAGGCGCCGCCACGTACGTTTTGCCCCCGTGTGGGTGTTTACGTGAATTTTCATGCTGCTCGGACGGTTGAAACGTTTTCCGCAGTGAGGACACTGATGCTTCTTTCCCCTGCCTTCGCCTTGGAGAGCAGCGCCGGGGATGTCTGATCTGAGATGAAGGCGGCGGCCATCGGTGGTGATGAGTGCGGAAGCGACATTGACGGGGTGGTCTGATATAGGAAAGGAGAGGATCGTCGAGGAGGGAGAGCGGAGATGGGGGAGATCGGCTTCACGTGGGATCGACGGGGGGCGGGTGTCCCTGGAATGATGGCGGTCTCTGGTGTCCGGAAGGATGTCACGTACGGGGCGATGCGGTCTGTGGCGCGGGGGGCGGTGTTCGCCGGTAGGGATCGCGACACGAAAGACGGGTGCGGAGCCGTGCATGCCGGGGTGTGTGGTGGCGGACGATGCTCTGGGACGGAGGGTGGTGCTGGATGCGACGTGTTCGAGTGAGGAGGTGAGGGGGTCTGCGCGGAGGACGTTGAAGGAGTAGCTGGGTGGTTTTGGGGAGGGGGAGATGGGGTGTGTGCGGGTAGCCGACTCTGAGGAAGAGCTGGATGGGGGTGGT
>JBBPQR010000471.1:0-10932 GCA_038092615.1 Boletus sphaerocystis | reverse complement strand
CTAATTAACCTAACCTAACCTAACCTAACCTAACCTAACCTAACTAACCTAACCTAACCTAACTAACCTAACCTAACCTAACCTAACTAACCTAACCTAACCTAACTAACCTAACCTAACCTAACTAACCTAACCTAACTAACCTAACCTAACCTAACTAACTAACCCTAACTAACTCAACCTACTATCTCTGAATGACAAAATGATGACATCCTCTGATCATCTTAATATATAGGGCAATATTATGCAGACAGTTCCAACTGGTAAAGCTATACTAGTAAATCAATCTCTATCATTCAGCGTAGCCTTGCGCAAGCTCATGTTGCTCATGACTCCCGCTGCGTTTCTGCATACCACATGAATAGATCCACAAGATTACTGTAACCTCCTTGCGACCTAGGGATACCCATTAGCCAGTTGGCAAATGCTGTTAGATTGTTCCCCAGTTCTGTTCTAAAGTATGCTTCTGCACGTGCTTTAAGCACAGTATGATGATATATGGCAAAGGCAATGGGAGCAATAATGTCTGCATAGTTACACTCAATCTTGGATCCTCGTTTTCCAGCCTTGGTGAACATCGGATGAAGATCATCACTGATCTGGGGTACGTGGCATATAAAGCAGATCTTGTTGTGATGTTTGCCATATCTGAGCTTGTATCTCCACTCCTTGTATGCATCCCAGGTGACTTGAAGCTCATCTCCAAAGCAAGGGCAGCTGGACAGTGAATGCTGGGTTACTTCCATGTGATCATTTTGACCTAGCACAAGGCAGAGGCAGCACAAATGCTGGCACGAACGCAAGGCCCGTTGGACACGATCTACCTCACTTAGCTTTCCTGCTTCTCGGGTGGCCTTGAGTGCTTTGACTTGTTCAGTGGCTTCGATGAATATACGTGGTGAGATGATCATATTGGCAGCAGTGGTCATGGTTGTTGTGATGGTGCCAGTGGATGTGTTTTTTTTCTGATGGGGGATTGTGGCCATGCGTATGTCCTGTGGACGATGTGTCAAATCTTTTTGACACACAGAGCATTTCTGATTGGAATCTTTCTCCAGACAGCTTTCTCCAATGCCATCTACATATGATGTGGTGCCATATCGTAGGCAGCGTTTGGCACCATAGAGGTATAGGTGGTTGAGCATGGCTTGTTCGTTGTCCCTTTCCATATTGTCCTCTTTCTTGCTCTCTCTCCATGATTTTATTGGGACCAGCGTGTGACAGGTTGCAGGAGCACCATCTCTTCCAGCCCTTCCTTGTGCTTGAATGTACTCCAGCATGTCAAACGGCTTGTCCACATGCAGGACAAGGCGTACATGAGGATAGTCATTTCCAGTGCTGAAGGCAGAGGTGGCAATCATTACTTTGCTGTCATGACCTTCCCTCCAAGCATTGTATTCCCTCCTGCGGTCCTCTTCATCCATAGTTTCCTTATGGCCCACATAATGATGCCATCCTGAGGTACGAGCAAGATCCATACACAAGCCTATAGAGGGCACGTAGACAAGACCACGATCATGATCATTCCAGCTTTGTTGCTGCTCTTGCACGATTTGTATGGCCCGCTGGAGAAGGTCTGACTCTTTTTCTGTTTTTTCTAGCATGTACTTGAGTTCTGGACGGTTGGTGCATTGTCTGAATGTGATTGTGTTGGATAGTAGTAGGTATGTGGAGCAGATGTGGGTGATGAAGGAGGGTGGAAGTGTGGCACTGAGCAGGATGAGTGGTGCTGGCTCTGAACGGATGTCACAGATGTGCTTCAGTGGCTTGCGGTAGCCCTTTGCTACCAGTGGGATATGTGCCTCATCTATGATGATGCGTGCCAAAGGTTTTCGGCGAACAAGGTTTGCTAGCGCTGTTCGCCAGGATGCTGTTTGTGATTTGTCTGCAGAGACGATGATGAGATTGTCTCTGAGATTGAGTTCTTTGTCAGATTTGTAGATCTGATATGGTACATTCATTTCAGTGAGTCGCCGTTCGTAGTCCATGATGAGGGAGTTAAGAGGTAGAACAAGGATTGTGGCCATATTGACCTCGATCAAGCTAGGCACGATTGCAAGCATAGACTTTCCTCCTCCTGTTGGTAGGATTACAATAAGGTCTGTTTGACGTTCTAGCACAGCGGTCATGGCATTCCGCTGCTCTGATGAACGCCAAATGATTGTGTTACTTTTTAGTAGCACTCGCATCTTGCTTAATGCCTGCTCTGCCATTGATGCTGACTGAGAGTGCTTAGCAGGCTGTAGTACTGCCAGTTCTAGCGCAGGTTTGCGATAATCTGTGCTGCTGCTTTCACCCAACTTTATACTGTTAGCTATTGAGAATAGTGTTATTTTGATGACACAATATAAGAGATTTGATGAATGCTTACCTGCACTAGCCATAGAGCACAAGATGGCCTGTTGAAGATCTGCTTCCTCCCGATCCTCAAGCTCTGAGTCAGGTGCTTCATCATTCAAGTCAAACTTGCTAATCTCTACTTCAGCCTGTTTCTGTTTTCCCTTTGAGTCCACTGCTATGACTGGGACTGATAGGCTATCCAAGTTTTTTCCTGTGATGGTCTGGATGATGTCGGTCAGCATGGGCTTGAGACGCTCAATGACCTTGTCTGCTATATCATCCACAAGGGTGGTGGTGGCACCAGCACCATTTTGTGCAAAAGTGGACTGCTTTGGCAGCTCTGTTGTCACAGTTGTGGTTGTATCTGATGGACCTGATGTTTTTACTGGTGGTGGTGGGGTAGTTTTGAAGTGAATGTCTGAGCGTGCTTGCTGATATGAGAGGCAGTGTCCTCCAGGTGTCACCTGACAGTGCTTCTGCCATGATGTGCTTGCCTGCAAGAAGAGTGGTAGTATGTCTTCAGCAATTCCAGCTAGACTGTGTGTACTGATGCCATAGATACGATTCTCAGTGGCACGAGTATGTCCTGCTTGTAGTGCTTCCACATCCTCTGCTTCATCAACCTCCATGATGTTGTCTATAGCACATTTGAGCTTGCGTTTCCAAGCAGTCTGAATGTGACGCCAGGGATTGACAGTGAGAGCAAATTGTATGCGAGGTAGGCTGTACTTGGCCATGACTGATGAGAGGTCATCTGTGGTGAACTTTTTGTCATAATTGACAAAGAGCAGGTCCTTATACAGCTGGACAATGTCATCATTGCCAAAGCATGCCTTTGCAGCAATCTGTGCAAATGGGCGGGCAAGCACAAGGTCTTGGATGAGAATATCGCTTGTGACCGCATCCAGACTGTGTGGAATGAGCTTCTCGTGTCCTGTTAGTGCTGTGGTTTTGGAGTACTGAGATAGAAGGGTAACATGTTGTCCAAAGATCATCAGGTTACGAGTGGATCGTGTTTGAGTATTGCGGTAGATCATGCCTGTCAGCTCTGTTCCTCTACTTGGAGCACCGCTAAGCATCTCTATACGGAGCAAGAGTAGCTTCTGCAGATCAGCATAGTTTTGTAGCCATCTATGCAAGGCTGCACGATTCCAGATCAATGTCTTTTCTTGCTGTACTAGAAAACTGGCAAATTCTCCTTGGCCCTCCACGATGGCGCGTATTAGACGTGTACGATCTTGAAAGCATTCATTTTTGGAGTCAAAGAGAAAGGAGTAACCAACATCCTTGTTTGTTGGATCATCCATCAAGTCTGTGTAGCTTGCTCTGAGAGTTAGGCCACATAAGATTTTTTTCTCCCAGATGAAGATGAGATCCTTTTCAATATCCTTGAAGATGGTGCAAACATCTGAAAAGGAGATTGAATTGCCCTTGTATTTGAGTGAGGTCCAGGTTTCTGTGTCAGTCCACCAGATGCGTGGCAGTCCCATTGTTTCATAGGAGATCGAAGATGCTCTATGCTGCAGAGAGCGTAGACGTGCAAATGTAGAGTAGGTCTTTTCAGTGAACCATGGTTGAAGAGCATCGCAGGCTATAGCTTGAGCTTGTATTGTGCCATTATCTTGGGAGTCTGCACGTGCCCTGATTTCCTTTAAGAACGTCAAGCGCATGCAATACTCGAGCTTGGCGATAATGTTGGTAACATCCTTGGGCTCTTTAAAGGATCCATCCTGATTCAAAGTCATTAGAGCAAGTATAGCCTCGGTGGGATCAGTGATACGTGTTGGATCACTGGCTAGCTTGGGCCAGGATGTAGTCCACATCTTGATTAGCACAGCATGCATTTGTTGGATGATGTGTGATCGCTCTGCCTTTTCTTCCACCAGATCTACTAGATTTGCCAGAACCAGATTGAATCCATCTACATCGAACCACATATCACGTAGAAGCTTGACGAGGATATGAATGATGGGTGTGATATACTTCTTCATGGAAGCTGCTGACTGATGTCTATGGAGTGGTGTGTTGGAAATTCCACTTCCAATGAAAAGATAATCCAAGCGTGAGTTTGCGCAAATGTATGTCATAGCAAACATAGAGACACACCTTTTGATAGGATCTGGTGAGTTAAGACGCTGCAGCACCAGTTCATCTGTGATCTTGAGGAGTGTCAGAGCTTCCTCGAAATATTCCTCCACAATTTCATGTAGATCTTTGTATTGATCCTCATTTTGTTGGGGCAATGCGATAGAGCGACGGAGTTGATCTATAGAAAAACCACTTTTTGCCACGTACTCATGCCAACATGTGGTACGCAACCAAGGACTGATGAGCCGATGATCGGGGGAGCTTTGAACATTTTGAAGCTGCTCATTCAACTCTTTTAACAACTGTTCCATGAGAATATCTTTTGAAGTCTCTGCTATGGCTGTGGTTACTATGATCTCCCAGAAGGTGCGCTGATTGCCTAAGCCCTGTGGTTTCATTCTTTGAGCTTTGCAAGATCGCCAAGCTGTGGGATTAGCCTTGTTTGGATGATGCTGAACATGATGTTCCTTCATCTTCTTTAGGCCTGACATGACAGTAGGGCAATGCTCGCATGCAAGAGCATCACATATTGCCAGGCCATGAACAATGGGTCGTGGTCCAGTGATGTTCCTAGGTAATGAGGGTGCCAATTTGAGTTCCGTTACTGCCTTCTGAAAAAGCTTTTGATCAAATGTGGAGGCAAGCTCTGAATGCTTGTTGGTGATGTGGGCTTGTACTGTGGGTGGTGCCACTCCTTCCTTGCATAGCTGGCATACAAGAAAGCGAAGCTCTGTGTTCATCACCAGATTCAAACTGGTTAGATAGGAAAGCTCTGTGAATGGTGGTATATTGATGGTAGTATTTGATCCTTCAACCACTTGCATGCTGCTGGCAGTGGTTACTTCGATGATATGTGCTGCTACAGCTGATGGTTCATCATGCTGCTGGGCAGTTAGTGCAATCGACTATCATATAAGTCATAGTCAGCATTATACAAGCATGGCTTTGATAACCAATGATCTTCTTACCATTGGCATCAAAGACTGGGGTCTTTCAATAGTGTTGATGAGGAGGGGGGACATATCCATGTCTGTTATGAGTTTTGCACTGATCACCTATAATCACAAGTGTATTAGTTAGATTGATGAATATAGAATATACTAGTATACCAATGGATCTATATGTACTTGTGTCTGATCAGGTTCCATTGTGCTACTACATGGAGATCTCATAATTGCATCCTGTGCAATGATAGGCATGCTAGGTGAAGGTGACCTCATGATTTGATCATGAAAGGATGTCTAGGAATAGTGTGATCAATGGCATGGTCTTGCGTAAGACTATGCTGGCCTACATTAGAGTTGATGGCTGTACGATTATGATCAGTTACAATTTCCAAGATGGAAGCTTGTACTATAGTTCTCATTGTGGAAGAACCAATATCAATGTTAGCCATTGCACTGCTCTAATTACATAATATCAGTTTCATAAACTTATGGATGAGTGCTGACTAACTTCAAGTTTTTTCTCTGAACCAATCCAAGTGGTCTGAAGATTCTTCATATGCTTTTGCAAAGCATCAATGGTGGTATAGCCATAGTTTTTGGGGCATTTGTTATGTGAGCAGTAGCAGAGAAAGGTGCCATTGTCATGGCGTGAGACAGTGATTTGTTGTCCATTGTAGGCAATAAATGTGACCACCTTGACACACTTTTTCCAATGCTTGTCATGTAAGTTCCTGTTGTCAAATTTGAGCCCACATTGATTGCAAGACCGAGACATGTTGGTTAATAGGAGATGATGGTGGTTAAGAGTCAAGATGCGTGTGAATATCATTTCTCACAGCTATGTTTGTAGCTATTGTTTGCTATTTCCTAAAAAGGAAATAATTTCTAAGGCTATGTCTAGATGGACAAGTGACCATACATACATAGATCATGGTTGATTTTTCATTTAAATAGTTATATGACTATTAGTATGAATTGGTTCTTAAAGTGTTTCCATATTGATTAATGTTATTCAAATACATGCCTTATACTCACATCTAACTTGCATGCTATGAACTAGGCATGCAAAAAGGATCTCTTTCTCTGTCTTGTCAAACCTTGTCTTCAGTTAGGAAGTCAGAATGAGAATTATTATAGTATAGCTTGGCCATACCTGGTGATGGCATGGATTAGCGCAAAATGGTGCTATAGAAGATGCTTCTATACATTTGACTTCTGTGGCTATGGAAACACTTCCATGGCTATAAGGACGCTTCCATCCATATAAGGAGACGCTTCCGTGGCTGTGGAGACGCTTCCATCCATATAAGGAGACGCTTCCATGGCTGTGAAGACGCTTCCATCCATATTAGGAGATGCTTCTATGAGATGCTTCCATCCATATGAGAAGATGCTTCCATGGGAGATGCTTCAATGCTTTCATCCATATTTAGGATTCACTTTCATCTCATAAAGAATGGTACTAGTCAACATATTCATAAGCACAGATTTGCGCAAAACAGTGTCTGTATAAACTAGAGAGTATAAGTTTGTTTGTACAATGTTAAAAGACATTTATAGCTATGGAGACACTTCCATCCATATTAGGAGACGCTTCCGTGGCTGTGAAGACGCTTCCATCCATATAAGGAGACGCTTCCGTGGCTGTGGAGACGCTTCCATCCATATAAGGAGACGCTTCCGTGGCTGTGGAGACGCTTCCATCCATATAAGGAGACGCTTCCGTGGCTGTGGAGACGCTTCCATCCATATAAGGAGACGCTTCCGTGGCTGTGGAGACGCTTCCATCCATATAAGGAGACGCTTCCGTGGCTGTGGAGACGCTTCCATCCATATTAGGAGACGCTTCCATCTATAAAAGGCAAGATGCATGCATCATATGGCATAGATTTGCGCAAGATGGTGTTTAAGAGCATGCAAAAGCAACCAAAAGGAATCTGCAGCATAGATCTGGAAGAAAATAGGAAGACATTTCCAAAGACACTTCCAGAGATGCTTCTTATGCTAGATAGCTTAGCGTATGGGGAAGAAATATTAAATATACCCAAGCCAACTTTTAATGAAACCAACCTTAACTGTGTACATCTACTATATGCTTTATCTGATTAATCCTGGGTGGCTGGTTCTCTCATAGTCACATGTATGCTCAATTTGTCATCCTCTTGTGCTTTGATTATGGTCAATTTATGCTTCATTGATCATAAATCATCATGGCTTGTTGATGACCAAGATTGAGGACAAGTTTCTGGTTTTTTGACTATAGAAATAATTTGATTCCATAGCTGGTTGACTATCTATCATCTAGGTCAAGTTTCAGATTTTTTTACCATAGAAATCCCTTGATTTTGCTATTTTTCACTATCAGATCTTGGATCTTTGATTAGATGGTTAGATAGTTATAATCAGTTGGTTTGATGCTTGATCAGATAGTTGGATCTTTGATCAGTTGGTTAGATGATCATAATCAGTTGGTTAAATGCTTGATCAGACAGTTGGATAGTGATCAGATAGTTGATCAGATAGCAATTAGATGGTCAGATGGTCAATCAGACTGTTGGATGGTGATCAGATGATGATGATTAAATTGATCAGTTGGCAATCAGTTGATTGGATGCTTCATCAGATAGTTGAATGGTGATCAGATATTCGATCGAATTGCACTCGGATGGTCATTCTTGAAGGATAAGGATAAGATCAAGTCTACATTTTATTAGCAAGCAGACTTACCATTGTTCACAAACAGATGCTTGATCAGATGGCTGGTCAAATGGTGATCACGTACAGCTATGTTTGATGCTCATAATCATAGTAGATAGGCACAGGTTTGCGATATTCTGCGGGTGGTTGGTCAAATAGTAGTTACTTGCATGCTATGAACTAGGTATGTGAAAAGGATCTCTTTCTCTGTCTTGTCAAACCTTGTCTTCAGTTAGGAAGTCAGAATGAGAATTATTATAGTATAGCTTGGCCATACCTGGTGATGGCATGGATTAGCGCAAAATGGTGCTATAGAAGATGCTTCTATACATTTGACTTCTGTGGCTATGGAAACACTTCCATGGCTATAAGGACGCTTCCATCCATATAAGGAGACGCTTCCATGGCTGTGAAGACGCTTCCATCCATATAAGGAGATGCTTCCGTGGCTGTGGAGACGCTTCCATCCATATAAGGAGATGCTTCCATCCATATAAGGAGACACTTCCATCCATATAAGAAGACACTTCCATGGCTATGGAGACACTTCCATCCTTATAAGAAGATGCTTTGATCTATATGAGGAGATACTTCAATGCTTTCATTTATATTTAGGATTTACTTTCATCTCATAAAGAATGATACTAGTGAACATGTTTATAAGCACAGATTTGCGCAAAACAGTGTTTGTATAAACTAGAGAGCATAAGTTTATTTGTATAATGTTAAAAGACACTTCTGTGGCTATGAAGATGCTTCCATCTATAAAAGGAAAGCTGGATGAATCACATGGCATAGATTTACGCAAGATAGTGTCTAAGAGCATGCCAAAGCAACAAAAGGGAATCTGAAGCATAGATCTGGAAGACAACAGAGAGACACTTCTATGGCTGTGAATGGATCTTTGTCTTCCTTACATCAGTAGCAATTACTCCATATCTGGTGATTAATCAGTAGATTAGTGACTAAGATCATTTAATTTATATCTTGAGATCTACTGGTTCAATTTCTTTGTATGAGTGGTCGAAATGATCATGGAATGTCACTCTTTTCATGGCTATTGGTTCAAAAACCTGCAGATGCGCCATGGATGCATGTGTGCATTTCATAATCATGTAGTAGAGCATGTAGAATTTATGCTATTATATTGTGACCCTCACTCAATTAGATTATACCTATTAAAATGGTTGGTCAAATGGTGGTCATGTATAGCTATGTTTGATTCTCATAATCATAACAGATGGGCACAGGTTTGCGATATTCTGTGGATGGTTGGTCAAATGGTGGTCTTGTATAGCTCTGTTTGATTTCTGGTCAAAAGACGCTTCCATCCATATTAGGAGACGCTTCCGTGGCTGTGAAGACGCTTCCATCCATATGAGGAGACGCTTCCGTGGCTGTGAAGACGCTTCCATCCATATAAGGAGACGCTTCCGTGGCTGTGAAGACGCTTCCATCCATATGAGGAGACGCTTCCGTGGCTGTGAGACGCTTCCATCTATAAAAGGAAAGATGCATGCATCATGCGGCATAGATTTGCGCAAGATAGCGTCTGAGAGCATGCAAAAGCAACAAAAAGGAATCTGAAGCATAGATCTGGAAGAAAACAGAGAGACGCTGCCAGAGACGCTTCCAAAGACGCTTCCAAAGACGCTTCCTGCCCCAGACACCCTGGGGCCCGGGGAAGATTATTAGGTCCTGTTAAACGGGATCAGGCCCACTACCTGGCTCCCCATCCTTGAACGAAAGGTCAAGGAAGAGTTCGTGCACATTAGCGCGGACCATCTTATTCCGACCATGCTGGTCGATGGGGAGGTGCGCGACGTGGAGATGGACGGGGACAATGATGGAACCCCCACGCCGAGTGCTCGGCAAGCCGCTCCTAAGGTCGAAGTCGACGTCCCTTGGCTTCGAGCGCACTACAATGGACTGCTCCACGAACTCCCGGTTCTGGGCACACGGGTGGTCGCTATTGCGCGATCTCGGTCGACGGCGAAGGCCAACAAGGCCACCCAGAAAAAGTCCTTGAAGGAAAAGGCCGAGGTGGAGGCGGGAGAAATCCTGCCCACCAAAAAGACCATTCAGCAACTCGTCAGGGCTGAACTGGCTAAGGCCAAGAAGGGCGGAAACGCCCGGAAACCTTCTGCCCGAAAGGGCCCGAAGAAGCCCAAAAGCGGCTCTTCAAAGGTCAGTGTACGTCACCATCCGTACGCACTCAATCTAACCGATTCCCCTCTTCCAGAAAAAGGAAAAGGCCGCGACCGCCAAGAAGGTGGCGCAGAAGGACTCGGGCTCTGCCAAGAAGAAGCCCAAGAACTCCAACAAGAAAGGGAAAGCCAAGGCTTAATGGTTTCCCCTCTCGGAGTCTTGGCGCAGGACTGGCAGAATGGCATCACCGCCGGTATGTACCACTTTAACTCTCCTACGGCGTGGCCGGATTGGATTGTTGACGAAATCCCATCAGACTGGGCCGTCGTCATTTTATCTCGTACTATCATGCCGTTGGACATTCTGGAATGTAACATAGCTAGACACTTTGTACATATTGGACCAGATATTCATATAGACGATGATGCGCTGTACTTGTTCAAGGAGCTAAGTATAGGATATAAATTCCTGCTCCCTTCTAAAGTTGACCGAAGACTGATTGACTCAGCCTGGTCTGATTTTGTCGAACGACTTAGATGGAAGGCCTATTTTGGCAAACTCATCCTTACCGACAAAAATTTGGAAAAAGAACACTACGACCCAGACTACAAAGTGCAAAAGGCCAGGGCGCCTGCACCAGAAGGAGATTTTGTCCTGGAAAACGCGATTAGAGCGGGCGAAGCATACGTTAACAGCGTCACTGCGGACATAC
>JBBPQR010000470.1:0-10946 GCA_038092615.1 Boletus sphaerocystis | reverse complement strand
CGGCATCCCTCTGGACTTGCGGCTGACGGAGAATCCGGGGGAAAACGCAGACCCTATCGGCGTTGAGAGATACAGACGGGAAATGATGCTTCAAGTTGCCAAGGTTCTAGCTTTAACACCGCATCGGTTAATATGTGAGTAAGGGGGACAGGTTGCCTGTCGATGGGATAGCTCTTTAGGCACCTTCGTTGTCCTTCTGGTGTTCAACCTGAAAAGTGCATTAGGGTTTCACAGCTGGTTACTGAGCGCTGAGCACTGAACGCACGACGCCAGAAAGAACGTCGCGTATGCTACATATACTAACTCGTCAACCTGGTGATTCTAGGGGGCATTTTGAATTCGTTTACGGTGTGCCTGCACAAACGCGGTGTAATCCTTGGGGCTCCGGGTGGTGCAAGGAACTGGAAACTGAGATTATAGACGGTCAACGAACTATGTACGCGTTCGGTTCATTCCTACTACATACCCAAGCCTGCTCCCGCCGTGTCGATGTCAAGTACATACTATCACATCCGAGTCATGAGCGGACGATTTGAAACATAAACTGGAAATAAATAAGGGCATTCCGAACTTCAAATGACTCGACAAAGAGGTAATGTCGTTTCATCAAGCATACGATGAGCGGTCCATGATGGACGAGAACGTCTCTTCCTCGATTTCCTTCCGGACCTCGATAACGGGCGGCTGATGGAAGGGAAATTCAGGTTCCGTTGGACGCTGAAAAAGTGCGAGCTGGAAATGGGGCTTACCAAGATTGAAGATTTCCCCCCACCTTGGTTGATGAGCGGGAGGGATAGGTTGTTCGCAGTAGGGACCGCTTTCCGGGCACCTTCGAGTGTTTTCTTCCGAGCGTTCAACCTGAAAGGGGGATCAACATTTGTATGAATTTCAGTTGGGTTGAGATTCGTGCGCACGATGCTAGAATGGACACTGCGTATACTGAGTGCCCAAATGCCCAATTCAGCTGGCTGATAGCAGTTCTCAGGAGGGTCAACTCACGTTTACTTTGAACCTGTACGAAGGCCGTAAAAGTCATGCCTGGAAGCGTAAGGAACTGGTGTACATTGAGGTTACGAGTGGAAACAACTGGGAACCAGACCAACCGCGATAATGACGAGGATGGCAAAGAGCCTTCAGCGATCTATCAGAGATAGACGTATAAATCAGCACTGCTACTTACGAGGTCAACGCGCCGGTGTTGATCGTGTACAAAAGTAGAGTGTTGATGACGCGATCCGACCTGAAGAACGCATAAGGAAACGGACTCAGGCCTTGATTGAACATACCTTTTCATCCCACTGCGCTGTCTATGGAGATAATAACAAAGCGTTATCGCTATCAAACTATCCGCGAACGCAGCCAATGTCCATCCTGCGACCATAGTTGGCTAATAAATTGGGTTGAATCATGAGTTGGTGAGAATTGGTGAAATAACGTACATGAACCTTGGCGAGGAACTCCTGGATTTCGCTCCACTTGAGGCTTTGGAAATGTGTCAATGAATTTGAAGTAAGTGTTTCAACGAATTAGTCCGCACCCAAGCGAGGCGTTCGCAATTCCAACGCCTAATAAGAATGAGGGACAGGAATATGAAGGAGGGGAAAGGGACGACACCTGTGCGGACTGTCGCTAAGACGGCCTGGTTCCCGTATTATTTTCGGCAGTGCGGCAGGTCAAGAAGCTAACGTACGAGAAAGATACATATCAATACTTGCTTGCTCACTTTGCAACCCAGTTATCAGTAAAGCACAGAAATCGAAATACACCAAGATGGCCTCACATTGCCAGATGCGCCAGACAAAAAATCTGTATGGGCAAAATGTTAGCGTGGTCCAAACCGTTGGTTGACCCGAGCTTACAAGTCAACTACCCACGCAACGAGGAACTAATCGCAATTTGTCAGCTATGTTTTGGAAGAATGCTTTTCTAGGCTCACCCCAGTGATATAGGTAGCCTACAAAATAGACAGCGGCATGTAAGCGATGAAACCTGGAGTTCAACGGTCTCTTACCCCCATAGTCCTAATCACTGTCCTGAGTAATGTGACGCAGAAAATGGTGCAAAAACGCTTACCACACTTCATAACCCAATGGCCCTGGGTCATCAAAGTGTAGGATCAGGTACCATTCTATAAAGTGGATCGAAAAGGCAGTATGGATGCTCTCCAAAAACCTGTTGTAGGTACACAATTACCGAGTCAGGACCGATTCATCAGCTCAGCCCACGGCTCCCATGTTTAACATACCATATACCTCCAACCTGCCCCCGTTCACATTGAATGAGAAAATTCCCGTATATCTGGGCCTGAGAGTAATCGACTCACCAACCACTTTATGGCGTGGCGGTCTGAACTACCATAGTTGCTGGCATAATGAAAGACCTGCATACAAATCACGCCATACAGCAACATGGTCGCGAGTGTCCCGCAAAGAGGACCCTGCATGACGGCGAAGATGGCAGAGGTCATGGTGACTGATCGTTGGATACGAGCAGCCACGTTCTAAGGAACCAGCTTTTGTTATATCCGCTACCCATGAAACGAAGGCTGTGATGGCGGAAAACAGAAATAACATCCCCACCATCTAAAAACACTACCCTCGGAATTCCCGGGGTGATGAGCTTGCAGGTGGCCTGTGTTACGATCGAAAATGGAGTGGGAGCATAGATGATGAATGCCTATATTTAAATTTATCAGCGAGTGGGATGAATGATGAAGTACTTGGTGACTTGATGTTGACGTCGAGGTGAGATATGTTCGTTCCCATGAGCCTCCACTGGCAATGTCACAGTGCTTCGGAGTCGCCGCCGCGGTCACACGGTATCTGTCAAGACTGGGAGCTCACCTACCTTTCATTCACACCTTAGGCCCAGTACTAGTAGCTCTTTGTTAGTAGCTGTAGTCCTTGATACATTCATGAGAAATTATACATTGTACGTACTTATATATGGGAGTGGATTCGGGCGTGTTGTCTTGCAAGCTGTCAAAACAAGGATACGAAGCAGTACCATTTATACTTAAGACTGTACGGCTTCTCGCCGACAAGTGGATGGCCAAGTCATTTATTGAAGCAAACTGCGACGGTCGGTGACAAGTTTCTAATTTTCGCAGAAGTTGATCATGATTGTGACTTTAGGTACTAAGCTTATCGTGACTCTATGTGTTGCGGCTACTTAGCTTCAATGGGTAAAGAGAGAGAAGGTAGAGTACCAGATAATTATTTAATACGATTGCTAATGATGGTGAAAAACCAACAAAATACTTTTTCCGGACCGAAACCGGACCTCGCGAGTCGCAAACCTGTTCGGGGGAGAGCGACGCTGAGCGCTCAGACGGAGCTGGAGCAGATAGGTTCCAAGTGAAGCACCTTCGTGTGTGCCGAAAGTTCTGACGCAGCCTTAAAAAGGCGGTGGATGGTGCGAAAGGGAGTCGGCCATTTTACCATCACGAAGACGAGCGGGTTCAACCTGCTCGTGGCACACTGTACATCGCCCGGAGACCCCCGAGATGCTTTTTGAAATCAGGTGACAGGCGCTTGTAGGTTTTGACTTGGGCCGAAGAGCGTGTCGCCACCAGTGGTAACTAGGAAGTCGAGTCAGGGCGCAATGCAAGGACGACAAAGAGATTGCGTACTTGTTAAGAATGACGAAGAACGTAGTCCCCGCAGGTTGTTTATGATAGGACTATGTCGAGGGTTCGGACTGGAGTGTATTCTAAAGTAGGGACACAAAATGTGACTTCTCATGTCGGAGTGCTATTGCATCTGATTGATGCGGTCTTCCAGAAGGACTCGTCCCAGGTTATCAATGTTGGCATAGCGATATACTGACCTTTCGTCAACCATTTGTCTTTTGATAAGCAAAAATAGCGACTCAACAATGGAACTTGGGGTAACACTTTACGTTCCCAGACGGAGGGGGTCTAAGGATGCGCCCGAAATGCCTGACATTTTTCTGTCAGATATAGGCCAAGGTTGCCCAAATATCAAATTTTACTTGACCAGCTCAATCTGCCTCTCGCGACCGATGTCCTTGAAGTCGTTGTCCCTGAAAACGTGCACCTTGCACTCGGCAGCGTAGAGCGCGAGTTTGTCGAGGCCTTCCTCACTGAGCTGCGAAATTTGGAGTGCACTGAACTCAGTGCTAGGTAGGGACCAAGATGTTCAAGCTTTGCCTCATGAGTGAGGGGATGGGGCTTTGCGCGGTCGGCTTCAGGCTGAGATCGCTCAACTGCCACGGAATGGGAAATATTGGTAGACAGACAAACCATAGACCAGGGTAGGAGGCTAGTAAGTCGGACCATTCTTGTCGCAGTTAGAGTCAGTTCACATGTGTTATTACAGTATGTAATAAACTCATGCCTTGTTCAGCGGGAGCGTTCAACTGGAGCTGCTCCACTTTTCCACTCGTTTGGGTGACTTGTAGAGGTAGTTCAGGGGCCAGTGTTGTCCTCGTGACAACGACCACTCTATGTGAGGCTCAAGATACGTTGAAATTATATGCTCAGAGATGAAAAACAATGTCCTACTGAAACCCACGTTGAAACAATGGCCTGTAAGGCGATGACGTTTTAGGGGTCCATCGGGTGACGTGAACTTGATAAACGGATATCCGACCGAAGGTGCCGTCATATTGTTGGGTGCCACGCGTCTCGGAGGCCAACGAACAAGCTTGTTACTAGTAAGGCTTGACAGTCGCGTGACGAGGGTTCAACTGATCACGATGATGCGGCATCAAATAACGGCCACAAAATCCTGGAGACAATTGCACAGCATGCTAATACAATGTCACAAAGCGAGTGTTGGAAAGGGGGAGGACTTACGACTACTGTTCGGCGTACGGGAGCTCTCGTATGAAAGTATCACCAAACTCTGTACCATTGGTATGAATGGCGAGTGAGATTGATTGACCCCACAGACTCACTGTATCCGACAGTCAAAGTCGGATCTGGGTTGACCATTGCCACGGCCTCGGTAAGTTGACTGATGTCATGATCCAACCAGTGAAGGCGAATTTATCGATCATGATTGTTCACGCGTTGCTGGCTGGCTTTGTGGCGAGACGCGAGCCACTAAGCAGGTTGACCGGCAATTGCCGAAATGAGCAATGAGCGCGGTCGCGTTCATCCACAACTTTGACGTGCACGACTGATCAGTACACCGACTTCCTCCCAACGTCGCCGGCATCGTCGACGCCGTCATGGCGGTACGAACAGTCTCAGAACTTGCAAACTGGGATGGCCATCTCGACCAGCAGCCGCAAAACTCAAAATGGCGTTCCTCTTCCAACCTCGCTCGCGATTCATATCCCACTCCTCTCAGCTTGGTCACCCCACAACTTTCTGCCAGGACTTCAGACCAGAAACGCACAGAAACTTCCTCTTTATGTCCCAGTCTCGAGGTGCGCTCTTTCTTTGTGTCTTCATCCTTCTTGCTCACTTGAAACCGCGTGCACCGTCAGCGTGACTCTCTAGCAAGCTCGTCTGCAAATGCATGTCTTTCCGGTCACGTCGACACCACGTCGACACCCTCACGCGACATACATCATCACCATCCTTCCATCTCGGCAAGTCCTCTGCCCTTTCCAACCTGTAAATTCTTCTTCACGACCCATACAGCATGCTCCTCCAAGACCAGCATCGCCATCATCCCCTTTCATCACTATATCCATATCATCCCAACCCACCCCTAATTCATCTGTACATGCTTCCCGCATCCATAATTCTCAACCTCCCCCATCATCTCGACAAGTCGCATCATTGCCACCCGCGTCCAAGATACAATCAGAAGTAATAGACCTCACCGTGGAAGATACCGAAGATGAACTCTCTGTCAGTGATATGTTGGTCAGTATTTCATTCCCACCCGATCCAAATCCGGGATCAATGTTAATCGTCTACGTATAGGCTCCAAATACTACGCATTTCAGCAATCAGTCTGCTGATCCCGGTCCAAGCCGCCGATCCTTATCGTCCGCGCTTAGTTCCGCGCTACTTCCGGAGCAATCCCTTTTCACCCCCCCTCCACCCCCTAGGAGACCTACTAGATTATTCATGGATTATCTCCGGGCTCCTCCGTTCCCAAATGGATTAACCAAGGCGGACTATCAACCAATGTCCCTTCATTCCGTTATGCCACTGCCGCGTTCCATTGTTTCCAACATGCACAAATCGTCCTCTATAGCCGAATCCTCGGTCGTAAAACAACGTACCCCGTCGCCCCATCGAGGGAAGGGTAAAGAACGCGAGCACGATATCGTGTCCCCTCGCAAAAAGTACAAGCGACGCGTACCTGCTCACGCGGAGGACGCGAACCCCGACAAGTTGCTAGACGCGTTCTATGCGCCTACGGAGATTCCTCTATACGATGACGACACTTATCCCCCGCTTACCTCTTTGGACCTCGCTATAAATTCGCGTTTTCAATTCGCTCACGCGTGGCGAGCGCACGCATTAACGCTTCGGGAAGCTGAGCTCGATATTCTTGGAAAACCATCCATCTGGGCTCGGTCGGTAGATGACCCGCCCCCTCGTGTGCCCGGGACCACGGGGTATGTCTCAATTGAGTGGCTAAGGCCCTGGGAGTTGGTACCTCCGGAGAAGAACGTCATGCATGTTGTTGAGCTGGCCCACGCGGTAGAGAGTCGCACTATCGTCGATGCCAACCACTTGCTACTATCGGACGATTCTTTACCTGTTTCAAGTGTCCCGGTCGACTCGGCGCCTTCTTATTCAATGGTATCCCAGGCAACTTCGTCAACGGTCGTCGAGACGGAGCCTGACATGAATCAGTTTTTCAATGGATTGTGCGAATCTCCGAACAAGCACACCCCCTCTCGTCCACAGCCCGCTCCAAAGCATGCATTCCGCCCTCATCTACTGCATTCTATGGGAACGAACTGTCTTGTATCGGAATTCCCATCCTTGGACCTCGACCCCCGATTGGCGGAGTCAGATGGCCAAGGATGCTTCTTGGGAGTACCCCCAAGCCCCACCACAGCGGATATAGAACCATCATTGGCTCTTGGGCCTACCTCCGATTCCTCCTTCGAACCTGCAAGCTGCTTCGTGCCTGCGCAAAGTAATTTCTTTGCTACTGACGTCGCCTCTGCGGATACTTGGATGTTGGAAGAGGGGGGAGGTCTCCTTTTGAATGACAACTCGCCTCCTAGCAATGAAGATCCACCTACCGCACCTGGTACCATCAATCCCTCCCTGCTTGGTCCGGAGCACAGTCGAACATCGTCATTGGAACCTAAACGTACAACTCCGAAACGGCGGTCAAAATTACCAGAGCCAGTCGTTTATATTCGTCGACCAATCGATCCATCGATCCTGCCTTTGGTATCAGGCAAACGACCGGTGCAGATCAAATACCGCGATCCAGGTGGTTCTCCCGCGGCTCCTTCGACTCGCACAGTATCTAACGAGGCGTCATCAAACATTGTGACAAATCCCATCGAATCTACAAGCGATGTGGACGAACCCCCACCAGCGAAGAGGCGTTCGGTACCTTCCCGCAGATTGCGTGAAACTCACCCCGCATTCGAGTCTGATTCTGATTATACCCCCGAAACCTCAAAACCCAAGATCAACCTCAAGGTCAAACGGTCAAGCATGGGATCGGTCCCCGCATCCCGGCCAGAAGCTGAGACCGTCCCGACAATGACGTGTTGTCATCAATGCAGAAATTCATCCGTGCGACCCAAGATGTTGTGTTCGAACACGATCGATGGTCGTGTGTGTGGAAAGCGGTTCTGTAATCGATGCATCCTTTACCGGTGAGTTCTTCCATCTCATCCGTCTGTGGCCATTTCTCACGGCAGCTTCCTTTTTTTAAATCCTCTTATGCACCGCATTCACGACGATAGTTATCCCGATATCACCTTTGATGAACACAGTGCAGGTTTCTTATGCCCAGTGTGCACGAACACGTGCAACTGTTCGTACTGTTCGAGGAACAGGGGCGAAGAATTCGTTTCGATGAGACTCGGCGGACTTGCAGCGTCGTTATTCAAATTCAAGGTAACGCTCGTGCGGGATGTCAGCGAACCACTTCCCCGCCTCAAGTCACCAGACATGGCTACGCGACGGGACGCAAACGAGACGGGATTGTCGACCCAATCACAATTTTGGGCGCACGTGTATGGATTGGAGGGGGGGCGTGTCGGGAGTGCGTTCATGACGCGCGAACACATGGAGCGTCTAAATGCGCCTCCCTCTTCTGTGTCGCTCACGCTTGCAAAGGCGCCGTCGCAGACTAAGAAGTCACAGCATCAGACACGGCGGGAAAAGAGACGGGACAAGTCGAGGGGACCGAGGGTATTTATCGGGCAACCGCTCGCGTCGTGGAAAATCCGTGCGGCGCACAACTTGGAGCCGAGTGTTGACATGGACCTGGGTGTCGGCAAGGGAAAAGGAAAAGGGAGAGGAGGCCGGTGGTACATTGGGAACCCTGTGGTGCTGCACGAGCCGTATGGACGTATGCCTGGGACGGCGAGTCCAACGCCGCCATCGACGTCTTCGCGCTGTTCGACGCCCATGATATGCTCGGATGGGAGTCTGACATTGTTGTCAGACTTGGAGGTGGATTCTAATTGGCCACAGCCTGAGGTGGGGGAGTGTTGTGAGTGGGCGCCGGCACTGCCGTTAGGCATGGCTATTGGTCGTCGTTCGTCGGATTCGGCTCTGACTGGTCTCTCTGGTTCGTTTGGGAGTGACGGTGGAGGACTGAGCTTGGGCCCGTTGGTGGATACGACCATGGATGGTGTTGTGAATGGGGATGAACGGGGGTCAACGTCCACGACGTTGTCCGAGCAAGACTTAGCGAGGGCAATCAGTGCTGCGTTGGCAGCGCTCAGTGTTGAGCCGTCTTGAGCAAGGTGAATACTTGCTGACCCACACGTATGAATGATGGAGGTAAATATCTGTACACAAATGGATTACGTGTATGTAGGAGTTTTGCATTTTCACGCGTGTTCCTGGCCCAGGTCCGAGGATGGAAACAGTACATTACCTTGACCCTTTTATAGAAACCTAGTCCTGCTTGGCAATGGTGGTGCACTCTACTGCTAATCAATGGCACCTTCCTTATCTTTTCTTTTAAATTTTATATAGCTCCTTGTGGGTACTCAGTGGCAGTGTTATTTTCATATGTTTGCCAATGGCTGAAGTTCTGCTGTTCATCACTGAGCCCCTTCCTATTATTCACACCATCAACTACATATCTCCCAGATGTGCACATTCTAGCACATATCCATAGTGTGCACCATTGAACACACTCCTTAAACACACTATATTGCTGCCTGTAGGTGTGCATTCTAGCATACTGTATATGAAACCGGATGGTGAACTTGGACAACTAAGAACGAGATTAGACCAGTGTAAACACAGGCCTAACGAGTGATCGAATAGAGACGACTTGTTGAGAGATGGTGTCAACGACGATGACGAGTGAGACGGTGAATTCGTGTATTGGTAAAGAGACGTAGAAGGTACGAAGCATCCGATAACGAGGATGAGACGGCTAAGTGCAATGGTAGTGGAGTGGTAGTCAAAGTGTCCAAGGCCCCCAAGGGAGAGTTAGACAAGTGAATAGGACTAAGGAAAGGACGACGAGAGGGATTGGTATATATATGATACTAAGGGAGTTTAGGGTAGGTTGTCTGAGTCCTAAATACTTGAGGGCCGGTGAGGGAAACGCAAGGTAACCGTGAGGCGTGACATCATAGATAAGACGAGAGTCTGGACCAGGCCTAGACTCGAGTCACGTGTTATCCCATGGTCATGTGTGAGGTCACGTAACAAAGAAAAGCAGAAGGTCACGTGATCTAAAAAGGGGTAAGTCAGGTGACTTGGTCACGTGACTGCGAAAGTGAAAGTTGTTAAGTACGATTAGGTGAAGAAAATGAAAAGCGTAGTGTATGGGTCCTGAACTATAACAGTATACCTGGAATGTGCACTTACTAACACAGATATGTTATGCTCAATAGTGTGCATTCCAGATATATGCTAGAATGTGCACCTACCCATATGCCTCATAGGCTCTGGTACTGCAGATGACCCTGTCCCCTCTTCCTTTTTTGGTATCCCCATCCCCTGTCTCTGCCATTTCCATTGCTTAATGGTCCCTGTCCCCATCCCTGTCTCTATTCTCTTGGCATTCCCATCCCTATCCCTATTCCTATCCCTGCCTCTGTTCCTGTTCTCTTGGCATCCCCGTCCCCATCCCTGTCCCTATCCCCATTCACTTGGTATTGTTATTCCCATCCCTGTTCTCTTGGCCTTGCTATCTCCATTTCTGTCCCTGTCTGTCCCTGTTCCTGTTCCTGTCCCCATCTCCATTCCCTTGGCATTGTCATCCCTGTCCCTATTCCCATTCTAATCCCCATCCGTGTTGCCATTCTTAGGGCACCATGTCGAAGTTCAAGTCCTGAGTGCTAGACTTCTGGATTTGTCCTTCAATCTATCCATATGAGTTCTCATCTAGGACACCTGAGATGTTCAATGGTTCAATAGTGTAATTTTAAGGGGTATAATCCAATTGAGTAAGGGTCACTACAGGGTAAAGGTAACTATAATACCATAAATTCTATACCCTCTACTATGTAATTATGAAATGCACACATGCACCCATGTTGCATCTGCGGGTTTTTGAACCAATAGCAATGAAGAGGGTGACATTCCACAATCATTTCGACCCCTTATACATAGAAATTGGACCAGTAGATCTTAGTTAGTTAGGAGGAGGAGCTGACCGAGCGAAGCGAGGGCAGCGACGACGACTGGTGTTGTCGGATGGGGGTGTACCACAGGTTAGCAGTGCGGATTTTCCAAGTCCACACACCTGCTTTCGGCGTTAGCCTCATCAGACCATCTAGGTACACAAGCAGGGAGGTCAAGGCACACGTACCCTTTATATAGAGTGGGCAACGGTGCACGGACCAAGTCT
>JBBPQR010000469.1:0-10950 GCA_038092615.1 Boletus sphaerocystis | reverse complement strand
CATAATCAAATTACTTACTTCCTGTGACCATGACATTAATATATATTATTTCAATCACTAAATCTGAAATGATTTACTAGTTTCCTTACCTGAGTATGTGGAAACCATTCTGCAATTGTTTTGACTAATGTCTCCTGCAGTCCAGCACTGAGTGGTGCAGTTGAACCATATGTAGAAGCAACAAATGGTACTAAAATCCTGAAAGAAAAAAAAAAAGAGGAACAATCAAGGACCAATGATTGGCATAAATCAAATGATCTACTTAGTGTCACCTACCTTGCCACAGCACTCTTGATGCAAATCATCATATTTGACTGCTGAGTGGTAGCCAGTAATTTCTCCAAGGCTTCCTCATTCAGAATTGCTGCGGTACTCTCCAAGAGAACCTGACACCCATTGTTAGACTTGTGCACATCTTTAAAGATGATCATTGGCCAAGCTACAGTGCAACAAATCTCCACTTACTTTCCAGGTGCACATATGCCTTTGGTGGATACTTTCTCGTTTTCAACTTTTCCCATGCAGTGTTATTTCTCAACATCTCCTTCACACCTTCCTTGATCTTCGCAAGCTGTTCTTCTCGAGGTAATTCTTTTTCCTCAGATTTGAAAGCCCCACGGACTACTGCTGACAGCGCATCACATTTTGTGAACACAACCACGACAGGGACTACCAATAGACTGTCAGTAAGATCAAAGAAGCAATGCATGTAAATATTACCATTTCCGGTGTCACACTCGTCGAAGAACCTTTCTTCTGCATTCAAGACAAGTCGATGATACCTGTCCATTGAGATACAGTACCTATTCGACGAGAAGTTGTTTCAGTATACTGCAAGTACTGCAATGTCCATTTACCATATAGCGTGAATCCGTTTCTTGAGGAAAGGGGTCGTTGCGCGTTCCGCAACAAAGTCCTTCATCTGCTGAAATTCTTCTATCCCGCCGGCTTCGAATCCCGGCGAATCGTGAAAGACAAACCCCTGGTTACTCTGGAAGACCAGCTCATTTTGGATGTCGTGCATTCCGCGCTGGGGACGTGTCAGTTGACGCCCCAGGGACAACGTGAGATATGGCGTGACACTGCTCACCCCCCTAGATTCCTGGATCACTGCATGATCGACCTGATCGCAAACCGTCAGTGTTCTGTTGGGTTAAAATCATGAAATAGAACCATACCTCGTTTCCCTGATCGTCGTAGATCATTGGGTTTTCCGTAGAGTTGCAGATTTTCTTGAGAATAGTGGTTTTGCCTGCGTTGGCCCGGCCGATAACGAGAATCCTGAACCGACCGAATTTCTCTCTAACGTTTTCGATCTGCATGGTGGAGTGTGGGAGAGAGTAAGGCTGTGAGGTGAACTTCGAATGTTCGCTCGAGCGGAATTATGTGCTGAAAGAAGTGACTGATCATATTACAATACACATCAACAACCGAAATCTCTGAATTGACTTGGGACCAATGACAACATTCGCTTTCACGCCATTTTACAGGCGCGGGCCCAAACGCTACTAGTGATAAGGACATTACTCAAATCTGGTGTCAACGATGATTGAGATTCAAACTTTCGATCCTGTTTCATTCCAGATTTGGTAGGTGTTGATATGATGCTTCAAGGTCAACACTCCGCTCAGTTGACAGGTAAGATGAGATGAGGAATGGGAGAGGCACGCACGCACTAGATGGACACCATCTGGTCTGCTTCAACAGCGGATAGTTGGACTCGATTGACACTGGCGCAGGACTGAGTGTTAGCAGAGGCTAAAAGAGTTGAATAAATTCCCTGTCTTGCTAGTAGTGGTAGTAGCGGTCACCAACCCAAACCTACCAGCAGGGGTACAAACAAACAAACAAACAAATAAGGTTAGGTGTGCACACCCCAGGGCTGATGAGTCCGTAGTATTACAGGCTCAGGCTATCAGGCGTCAAGTAAACATGGGAACCCAAGTTCTTCGTTTCCACAGCCTCTTCCAGCCTCCCTCCTCTGCAACCCTCGCTCTTTGTCACCTGGACCGTCCCCGCCCGCACTAGTACACCATGTCAGACGACTTGGAGCATTCATCTCAAGCACTCTACATATCCAGTATAACCTCTTTCTTTCTTCCTCTTTCGTCTTGGCTGAGATACACAATCCTTTTTAGCACTAGCTGTCAAGCTCTCGCAGAAATCGCAGAAGCAAGTCAAAGCTATAAAGCTACAGATCCACAACACGACGTTGAAGGACTTCCACGCTACCATCCCTCCAGGCGGCAGCCACAGTGAAACATTCATTCCTGCACTGTGAGTAATACAACCCCAGCATTGCGCTTGCAGACAAATAATTTCCTATTTAGCGTGCTCTCCAACGATGGTCAATTTTCTATTTCAGTGCAATGTCATTTGCGATTTCGAGACAAGGAAATAAAGATCATTATGGGCTACTACGATATCCTCTATGGAATGCAAGAAAAAGGAGGAATACAAAGTATTTTACCTTTGTGTTTCATACTACTTGCCACTCAAGTTGTATTGACAGCGTATCAGAAGACCGAAAGGAATCTAGATGCCATCATTTCCTTTCATTTGGTAAGTAATCTATTGGTTGTCCAAGAACCATCTCAGCGACTTTACACGCCGCAGTTGCCCCCGACCACGAGTGAAGTCATCCAGTCTTGCCCCCGGTGAGCCGAAGTATTGACATAATACTCTGGATCCCGCTGACCACATCGCAGATTCAGAGTCTTGATCATCGGAAATGTACTTCTACATCCTGCAGATCGATTGTGACGACCTGACTTTGTATATCTTAGTCCGGCGTCGGGAAATCTTCGCTAATTAAAAAAATGTTTGGGGTCAATGAAGTCGTAAGTGATGTGTCTTAGGATGTGATGTGGGGGAATTTTAAATCTTACTTTTTTCTAGCATGTTGCCGACGATAGACGCGGAATAGCCAACATCGACAAGGAGTTTGTGTCTTCGCAGAATGAACGATTCGTCCTTCACGACAGCGAAGGTTTCGAGGAGGGCGACATTGATAACGTACAAATCGTGAAAGGCTTTGTGAAAAGGCACAGGGATGAACCTCAGATCAAGGATCGACTTCACGCTGTTTGGTGAGTGTACACGTTCAAGTTGCGGTCAAGTTGCATTCAGCGAGAGCTATCTAGGATGTGCTTGGAGGTACCGTATTCCGATGGGCGTTTGCTGCAATCTGGTGCAGAAGATTTTTTTCGCCGCAGACACGAAATTTTGGGTGACGGTGCGTCATTGTTTTCCAACATTGTGCTATATGACTGAGCTTTACACCTCTTGTTGTAGTTCCCCTTGTCGTAGTATTGACAAAGGTGGATCTGCTGGATGAGCAGCTGGAAATCGACATGTTGGAGGATGATTCGGATGGCAAGACTACTGAAGAGCGCAAGGCAAACTTCCTGAAGGAGCAGTGCATTGGACCCCTTCGCTCAGTAGCAGGAGATGTGCCCTATGCCATTGTATCCAGTGCGTACCTGATAGGGCGTTAATCGTGTTACCTAATCGCTTGATAGCGGCAGCCCAATATTCTACCACACCTGCTAATATCATCAAGATTACAAAGGATTGTGTAAATTCGTACATAGGCGAGGAAACCAGCATAGTCCTTGCAATGGCTCAGCGGGCCAGCATCAAGGTTAATATCGAATCTTCGATAGCGTAAGCAACATCCTTTTTACTTGGCTCATGGGAATGTCTCACGCTCTGTACCAGTGTTGGAAGGAAGAGTAAGTGTCATCTGATGGTGCGCTTGGACAGCTGTTAATGGACATAGAATACTGGTCCAGACTGGCGAAGAGTGCATTCTTTTCTGGCCACACGTTGAAGCGGTGTGTGCAAGTGCTCCACAGAGACATCATCACTGTTTGGAACTTTCATGACCCAGATCAGGCAGGATTCCGTTTTCGACAAGGTTTGCATGGCAGAGCTGATTATATTGCAGGTTTTGCAGCAGGAGGATTTCATTGGCGCCCTACTCCGCATGGGAGATCTCGAACAACAACCGCAATCTTCGTGAGCAGGGTCGATTATCTCGCATTCTTGAGCAATGCTCATGGACTTGCAGACCTCTGACCAATGCCGCCCCGGTGATGGGTCTCGCCGGGGCTATCGCTGGATCATCGCCGGAACCTACATTAGTTATTTTGTTTTCTGTCGTCGGTGCGGCAATTTGGTTAGTACGGCTGACCCACCAAACATACCAACGAACGTGAGTGAACATCGCAATCATGATTTCTCGTATTGCTTCACAACTATATTCCCCCTGTAGTACAAGAGTCGTGAAATTGTTGATGCTTTACATCGTTGGTTCTATGTTCGTGATGAAGATCATCTTTCTTTTGGCACCCGAGGGCCGTGTTACTTCTGAGGTGGTTGAACAGGCCATATACACATATTTACTCTCAAAGAAGCAACGCGTTCGTGAGCAAATTGACGAATTTGATGTAGGACTTGGATTACTTCCTGGCGGTCCTGACTATGTCCTGAAGCAGGTGGAGCTGCTGATAGAGTCTTGTAGAATTGGGGACGATCAGATCAAGGAACTCAGGCAGACAATTGACCAGCAGAGACAGGAGCCCAGGGGGGAGTAAGCAAGGAGAAGGCAGCGTAGTGATGATGCTAGCTGAGCCAACAGCCCAAGGAAAGGCAGCGAGGGTGGCTGTAATCATAATTTTTACTTTTTGGTCGTTTCGAGTCACAAGTACGGACAATGGAATGTAACACTGCCCACAGAAATCTGCATCCCTCATTACGACTCGGTCAACTTCTGTCAATAGTACTACTTTGATGGTCGTCGGCGTGGATGCTCTATAGAGGGCTATGCGGCATGGACGATCGATGATCGTCCAAACCCCTCCTTGGGGTTAGGGTTGACGCGTTAACGCATCTCGACTTCCACTGGGACTGCCAGTCGCAAGCGTCCTTACCCAACGAGGACAGAACTAGGATCCAAAAGTACCACGGTTGTCCTGCATACTAACACATCCAGCGTACAAAGCACACGGAAGAGAACTTGGCTCACTAAAGATTTTTTTTGGATCCGGTTCCGCCATTCCAGTGGGCACAGACCCACTACCGCATTGCCTTTAGCTAGGTAACCATCCGTTTGTGTCCATTGGCGCCGGAGCCCCCGCCGACGGACTCCAACAGCGAAGCACCCAAGCAGGTTAAACTGGCGGCGTCAACTTGAACGGCACGCAGTATGAACATCACATCTGTACGTGTCCGTGAGAGCAAAAGACATGGGCGTGGAATCGTTGACGGACCTATTCAGCGCCTTATAGCCGTTGGCGGCGATCAAGCTGCACGCCAATCGGGCTCAGCGGATGCTCTTCACTCGGAGATGGCCGCCAAGGACACAACCTCCCGGTTGACGACCAACGACAGCACGCAGTACTTAGTCTTCTCAAAACACTGGCGGGGCTTTTACGGTCAGCAGATAGTCATTCTGATCTCACGAACATTTAAAATTGATATCCGCAACCGCCGATGGGAAGGCACACGAAAAACGGTTCCCATCCAGCTCTAGCACTACGAGGGCCTCTGAAGGGGTATCCTAGTGCTCCCCTTCGTTCAGACCGTCATGATCCTGGCTCTGCTTGGTCTCGCAACTGTGCTGCTGGCCATCGATGGTGTGCGAAAGCTCAGACAATTACGATCATCAGCACAGCTCAGCAGACTCGGCACTCCACCCCTCCCACCTGGTCCGACTCCCATCCCATTCCTCGGAAATGTACTCGGCATGAATACATCCGCGCCCTATCTTACATATACAGCATGGTCGAAGATATATGGTACGTCCCTTTGTGGATGGCACGCCAGAATATGATGTCAATGCGCGATCGTCCAAAAGGAGATATCGTTTACACGTGTGTTTTGGGCCAGGAAATCATCATATTGAACTCGGAGGAGGTAGCCATCTCGTTACTTGAAAAGCGTTCCGGGATATACTCTGATCGCCCCGTGTTTTCTGTTGGAGACCTGTACGCTGTGCCGGCGTCGTTTCTGACAATTTGCACTGACAAGTATACTAAAACAGGTTTGGATTTGAATGGCCATCCTCTGCGGCTCGTTATGGACCGAGGTTCAGGTTACACCGACGATTGTTACACCAGGTCTTTCACGCTAAATCAGCACTGAATTACCGTCGAAAACAAATGCAGAATGCGTACGAGATGTTAACCAAGTTATTAGCCGATCCGACAAACTACGCGTCACATTTCACCACGTACGTGCCCAACTTCCATATCACACCAAATCCCCCTGATATCCCGCTCGTCGCGCACAGGTTTACGGTGACAGTGGTCATGGCGGTGACGTATGGGTACGACATGAAGGAGGGAGAGACGTTCGTGACATCGATGCAACGCGCTGCAGACATCGTTCTCCGTTTCGCCACACCTGAAATGTCCGCAGTGTGCGCCGCGTTTCCATTCCGTGGGTGTCTGCTATCCAATTTGGCGGCCTTTGATCATCTTTTAATTTGTGTATGGTGCAGTCAAGGCATTGCCCGCGTGGTTTCCTGGAATGGGATTCAAGTATGAAGCTGCCGAATGTCGACGTTTGACGTTTGAGGCATTGAACGCACCGTACGCATGGACCAAACGACGCATCGTACGTCGCGAATCATTTATCACACGTGTGTGCGGCTAATGGGGAATGCAAGGATGAAGGAAGTGCAGCGCAGTCCATGGTTACTGATGCGATCACCCGATATCGTCTGTATGACAACTCCGAGAACCCGGACCTCGTGCAGGCCGTCAAGGACTCTGCAGCGACGGTGTATGCAGGTGATTGAGATATCCTAACATGCATATGTCTCATTCGTTGAAGCTAACGACATCCTCAGCCGCCGTTGAGACGGTTTGTTTTTACTATTTCCATGTTCTGGATCATGGAGTGACATGTAGGCGACAGACCAATTCCACACTTGAGATATTTGTCTATCTCATGATGAACTACCCAGAGGTCCAAAATCGGGCACATGCAGAAATCGATCAGGTAGTCGGGCGGCAGCGGCTACCAGTCTTCGAAGACCGAGAGTCGTTGCCGTATGTAGACGCGGTGTTGCGAGAAACGATGAGGTGGCGTCCGGTGACACCAATCGGTCCGTTTATCGCTAATGCTGATCGTGTTCGAGTCCAGTGATGTGTTCTAGGCGTTCCTCATGCTACGATTAAAGACGACGTTTATCAAGGGTACCACATCCCGCAGGGTGAGTGGTGTTGACGGCTGCAGCTGGACTGGCTGATTGATATGAGCAGGTGCGGTAATCGTAGCTAACCACTGGTAAGCACGTCAGCTCGGAAGTATATATGTACGATATTGATGGTATGACAGGGCGATCTCGCAAGACGAGAGAAAGTACCCAAACCCCGAGATGTTCATGCCAGAGCGGTTCCTACGAAATGACGGTACACTGAACGAGGACAATGTTCCTTGGGCATTTGGGTTTGGACGTCGAATTTGGTTCGTGGACACTGACGCTCGTTCGTGTGTTCGCAAGTGACATTTTGCGCACAGCCCAGGGAGACATGTTGCAGACGCCTCGCTATGGGCTGCGATGGTATGTATGCTGTCAATATTCAAGATCGAAAAGACAGAGGGGTCTGAGAACGTCGAGTGGACAAAGGGCTTGTCGACGTGCGTGGCGTTCTGCTGGGGGAGAGGGCGTATAGCTGACACCAGTTTTCACAGCCATCCACTCCCGTTCCCGTGCGCATTTATTCCAAGAGACGAAGAGATGGATGCTCAAAAGCTGGCGTCGTTGATTCGCGCAAATCATGTCGAATTATAACCTCATCCTACTGGGCTTGTCACGGTGTCATTCTCTCTTTCTATTTTAGAACGCTAGATTTGGTGTACGAGTGCAGCCTTGTCGCCGACTCGTGAATTGCATCACTGCTTGTCTAGCCCGTTCATCGAGCCTTTGACAATCTATTTCCGAAACTATGCTCCGCCAGAGCAACACTGCTGCCCGGCCACTTGGGTTCACTCGCCAGCAGTGACCAACAACGAACGATTTTGCGCCTCAGGCTTCAGGTGTGTATCCGGCAAATTTCTCTGATCTCCGATCATGACTTCTGGAGGAGAATACTAATTTTCAGGTTCTGCAGGTGGAACCCACGGTATACAAGACGCGCAGTCTAGTCATGTACAAGAATATCCAGCATCATACATATCCAGCACGATATCTTTCCATCAACAGACCATTAAGCTTCTTAGGGATCCACCAGGCTGATACAACTCGGTTGTGACAACGTGCCTGGTTCGGGTTTGACGACATTCAACACTTCCTCGGTGAAGCTTTCCAGGACCATGGTTCGCAGGTCGGAACCAGAGGGAATTTTAACAGGCCACCCACGCAAAAAACATATCTCCTGTCGATCATTCATGAATCATGATGTAAGTATGGACATGTTTTTCAAACAGACGCACCTTGGCACCACAGCCAGGGTTGCACTTCACCCACACCCCAGTCGAGCCATGCCATCAACCGGTTGAAGTCCTCTCCCCAGATATTCCAAATGCGAGTTACTTCAGAAACGTCGATGGATTCCTTTGTACTTAACGATGGATCGATGCCCGCGTAAACCCCAGCAGCCCACATCTTCGTCACGACACGGCAAATCTCTCGGCTGGTCCCGCGTACAGCTCGAAGAAGTAGCTTTTCCGACTCAGTCAGAGAGTCCAATTTAGACTGAATGTAGTTCGTATGTGTTGTAGAGCAAGCCCTATAAATGGGAGCCGTCCAGTCCAATGCATCCTTGTCCGATGAGTCGGTTGGCGCAGCCGAGAGAACGAGGTAAGGCGTCAACAAGATTCTGAGCTGAGTTTGAGTCTTGTTGGCGAGATCGAGGATGTCGGCCGGGCTAGTTGCAGTAGAGTTTAGGATATGCTGTGTCAGCTCCAGGCGTCCAGCGTATCGGTCAACCACGACCTGAATGAGTGTTCTTCAATCAATACCGCTCGACGGACCTGATTTTTTGATCAACGCTGCTTCCAGCCTTGACACTGCAGCCGATAAATCTTCTTTGGATACATCTCGCACCCGATGATACCGTCTTTCCTGACCGGCTCGGACAGCAATGAGTGAAGGCACAAGTTGTATGTCGTAGAAGGAGACTAATCCAGATAGGTCGAGCTGGATGCGTGTCTCGCCAGGAAAGCGATTATGCCAAGAACTGGCATGCAGGGCTTCAAATAATACACGATTCGCTGTCCAAAAGTATCTTCGATTCTTCGCAAGCAAGACATTCAATAGATAAGACTCACATATATCTGATGGGAAGCCATATTTGGGTATCAAGTTACGGAAGGACACAGCACTGACGCCAGAGGTAAAGTCGCAAAGCATGACCTCACTGAATCCATTCAAGCAGGGTCGAGAACGACGGGTAAAATGATTGCTCACAAACCTACTCCCATCCTGTACGGGTGATTAACGTGGGATATTGAAAAAGGCGACAAACTCACCTCACAAAGCCATCCACAGCGAAATTCTTTCCCCACGCACAAAGGTCTTCAATCCGCTTTACTTCGTTCCGTGCATCTTCGGGGCGTGATTCTCCCCATGCGAGAAGGTCTTGTGTATCCAACGGACCATCTAGCATCTTTGCAGCGCTCGCACCATCAAAATATACAACTTTGAGAGGTCGAGATGTTGCGAGTGTGAGCTGCCAGCATCCGTGTTGCCCTCTGCAATACCGATACGAATACTCGGGATCTGATGCGACCCATTCCGGACCCGGTGGTAATTCTTTGTGATCTGTGCAATGGTAGAAAAGTGTCCCTTCCGGAATGCTTCCCGGTACGATGTTATGGCCTAGGGAGGGACGTGGGTTCTATTGAAACTTGAAAGCCGGATAAATGCGCTTACCATTGCCCATGCGGCCGTTTGGCCAGTATTGAAGTAGCGAGTACACCGTCTCGAACACGAGGTAATCAGTTGCATTGGGGTTTGGAACCACATTGAGGCTCCATTCCGCAGGACCGTCGTCGCTCAGAATGGCAGCAGGCTCGGCTTGCCAATGAGGACCAGAGTCACTAGCCACCAGTGGGACCTGAACAGCGAGCGCAGGGAATATACCTGATGTAACAAAACTGAAAAGAGTTGCTCGCAGCCTATCACAGAGGACCATACTAGGAGTGGTTGGAAGAATGTTTGTTCGGATTGGACTTTGTTCAATTATTTTGCGGGCATACTAATACGTAGTAGTGCACCTCTGAGTCCCTAATACGCACGAGCCTACATGTGCTCCATTAGTAAGCGTTTCAGGGTCTCTAAGACTTTTTTACGAGACTGATACTGCCAAAAAACAATGAACCTTAGTGTTAGTAGAATCGATTGGCTTACCGTCGGATGGTCACAGCAAGACCATACTATCGGGCTAGTCAAAGCAAGTGCACATGCTTAATAATGATTGGAGATGCAAAAGAAACCCGAGGAAGTTGAAGCTGCTGCCAGAGACTCGACGGAGTGTGAGTCTGTGACGGGCCCGAGCGATGGCCCGGCCGCTTCAAGTATTTCCTTACTTGGACACCGCCTCTAGCCGCATCGGCAATTTGGAAAGCACATTGGGTGTTTTGACTAATGGGAGACTCGCAAAGTGTCGTTGAATGAGTATGTTATTCTGACACTTTGCAGATGGGCCTACCTCATTGACAAGCTCGAGGTCAACAATATGTACTTTTCAAGGGCTTTCAGTGGAAGAACCTTTTTTTTTTTTGCCTTGTGGTGTCTACACAGTACGTACAAGTACCTCATTCCTACACTAACCCTTGTTGGGCCCTTCTGCCTTGCTGTACTTAGTCGACCACCCGCTACAAACACGCGCGACGGTGAACTCGCACTGGCACGACGTTCCCTGTACTGCACAAGACCGTACCACCCTGACGCGAGCTGGTCGATTTGCGCACAAAACACAGCCTTGTCCTCGTCCC
>JBBPQR010000467.1:0-10961 GCA_038092615.1 Boletus sphaerocystis | reverse complement strand
GCTGAAAAGGACGAATCGGGCAAGGATACGGATTCCCAGGTTGTGGTTTCTGATACCGAGGGTGGCAAAAACAAGCAAGGTAGGATTTGTTACGTCCGGGTTAGTCTGCGGCGATCTAACTGCTCGGTACAGGCGCAAAAAACAAGAGGGGAGGGAGACTGGGAGCAGTTGGGCGTGGTGGAAAGAAACAATCATGACCGATGGATCAACAGATCTCCACGTTGCAATCTGCTTGGGTGGGCAGAGGGCTCTCGTTCACCAAAAAAAGACATTCCATTTCCTTCGTCTTTGTGGAGTAACCTGGTGTTCTTCTCCATACAACTTTCCAATACGATGCTGATTTGCCCGCGACACGGCCGCGATGTGCTCTTGTAAAGTGACGCGGTCTTTGTGTGATCCACGCACGTAAACATGCCCACCCTCGTTTGAAATGTCGGTCGTGTGACCATCGCACCCGCAGCAATTAGAGACCAAATACGTGTAAGGTGTGTCAACCATAGTGTCTCAGATCCCGAACTGTACTCTTTTTGTGATGCGTGGATCAACCTGAGGCACGGATCTTCTTGCGATAAGTCGCGTGTGGGTCCACGTTGCTGTAGATGTACACGATTAGATACATCCTGATTGTTCGATGCGCGTGTCAAAAAAGCTAGAAGAGAAGTTGAATACAGCACGAGGGGGACGCTGCGATCATCTTGAGAAAAACAAACTTGAGCCAACTTGGGGTTCGTCGTAAAGAAGCATGATGGTTGCGTATATAACATCCAGTGAACGGTGCCCTCCCAGGATCCTTGTCCCCCTCGACGACACCCCGATTTTCCTCCGTAAAGCATGTCTACCCTGGGTGTGAGCACGATGAAACGACACGACGAATATTACCTTCGAGACGGCAATATCTGTTTCGTTGTGCGTAGCTCCTACCCATGTCATGTCGAGTCATGCTGATGATCTACCACCAAATGGAGATCGAGAGCACAATGTTCCGCCTACACCGGCATTTTTTTGAGCGGGAATCGCAATATTTTCGCGATAATTTGATTCCTTCCACCGAGGGCCAACCTAATGGATCTCCGGAGAGTCCATACATTATCCACGATGTGAAGATAGACGAATTTGCCGCATTTGTATGGGTTTGGTACAACCCGTGAGTTGCGACATAGGTCCTAAGCATCTCTCGAGTATTAACGTGCATGACACACCTGCTTAGCTGTTATTCGTTTTCAAGGAAAGGAAAGGCACACTGGCTTACCGTCTTGAGGCTCGCCACCCAATGGCAGTTCCAAGAGATCAGAAACTTGGCCATCAGACAACTGGAGCGGCTCGACCTCCAACCCGCCGAAAAGATAGCGATATACAAGAAATACGACGTGAACCCCGAGTTGCTGCTTCCGTCCTACATGTCGCTTTGTAGGAACAAAAAGCTTCCTTTGCCTGAAGAGGCAAAGATGATGTCGATGGAGATTATGCTAAAGATCGCGACCGCTCGCGAGCAGATACTTCGCAGCGCCTCGGAAAGTGGATGCAAGACACCAACGACTGCGAGCGTTCCTGACGAGGTCGCAAAGGAGATCATAGCCAAACAGTTCGGCCTAACCACTCCTACCCTTCCGAACGATCAGAGTCAAGCCAATGGTACCGGTAACGCCTCGGGCGACACTGGCAGTTCGGTGAACACCGAAACCACCGCCAATCCTACAAAGAAGGCAGTTCTGGTGAGTCAAAACAATGCTTTGTGTGATGGCTGCTGCTGACAGACAACGTCAGAATGGAGTAAATACCAATACCAATGGCAAGGTTCGTATGGTCACATCTTTCTGCACGGGAAACTCACCAGATCTGAATATAGGCCAAAAAATAAGTAGGAGTCTGGTTCGCAGATGCGGCGCAGACTTATTATCCACATGAACAACCGTGGTGTATGGCATTTTTGGTGTATTTTTGCCTGACTTCTTTTGCGTGGGAGGTCGTTCGCGTTGTCTCTTGGGGGTTTGTGTGCACGTGGTATATGTATCTTATGTATCCGATGATATTCCGCTCAAAGGCGCCCGTGGAGGGCAAATGGAAACTTGCAACGTTTGTAGGCCTGCTTCTCCAAATAAAAGTCTTTTTTTGGTTGCACCTTGACGGCGGTAACTCCGACTCTGAGTCGGACTTGCCATGTTACACCGACATAGATTCAGAGGGCATCCCGTAGTTGCCACTGCCAGACTACCATATCTCGTGCCTAATAGTAGGTGGTAGGTAGTCGCTGTTCGAGCCCCGCTGACTCCTATAACAGACCAATCTGCCTTCAGAAGTTATACCCCGAGATTTGTCTTCCATCGCTTGGAGACGTAATCTGTGTTTATGTGATGAAAACAAGTGAATTTATGGGATTTATTACAGGTGTATATGATTTGAGTGCGAGATCATTGGCAAGCTTCTCGCCGACTCAGACCCAGCCCTTGCAGCACTCAAGTCCCTGGTTATACCCAATTTCACATTTCCTGCGCGACCCTCAGATACATGACCTACTCGGATGTAATCCAATGAACGAGCAGGGTATCCAGCACGACGCTGAGCATGCTGAAGGCCAAGGCAAACAGTCGTGGTGGTTCCTTATGCACTGTCTTTGCACTGTCTTTGCATTGCAGAACACATCCGAGTCTACCTGGGGACCTCCCGCTATTATCTTCACGGCTGATCTTCGTCTTGACCTTGTTTACTGGTTACAGGAACGGCGACCATGCAGATAAACTGTGGGGTCTTGGTGTTTTCGCGATGAAAATTGATCTAGATAAATCATTGGCGTGACGACGAGACTATCCCTTTGCGAGTACGTGTCAAGTTCTATGTTGCCATCGTTATTCTAACAATCTTGAGTTTACCTGGAAGATCTCGTCCACGTAGCTGGCTCGAAAACGGGCCTCAATCTACGGAGGCTGAGCCGCGCCTCTACAGACTGATGCGAATTTCCTATTGTCATATCAACTTGGCCTGTCCCGTTGACTCTCGTGACAAATCACATCCTCATGTATGGCATGGACGAATTCAGGATATACGAACGCATCAGACAAGGAATCTGTATCAAGCAGCTTAAATTCCGATATGCACGAACACGATTCGGTTCTCTAGCGGGACTTCGTTCCTTGTCTCCACAACCGCAACATTCAGCGCCGTCGCCGCATGCTCAAACCCAATGTCTGAGCGTTTGAACGTCTCCCTGTAAAATCGAGTAACCACCTGGTGCGCGATCGAATCGTCTACCCTCCACAACGTCCCAATCACCCCATTGAATCCCGTAAACTGCATCCCGGCCGCGAGGTGTATCACCTCGTCCGGGGTGGCCTGTCCCCCACCGCGGTATGGCATGCAGACAAGAATGCGAACCCGGAATGCGCGTAGCGTTCCTGGATGATCCGCATGAACGTGAGCTGTCCGTGGGGTGCTGAGCACCGTGACAGGCAATATGGACCCAACGATGGTCTCGGAATGTCTGTACAGCGCCTTCGATGGTGGCGGCAGCTCCTATGACGGTGTCGAATGACATGTCTGGGGAGATGGTGGTCTCGTGTTGAATTCTCTGGGTTTCGAACTTTACCTCCGGTAGCGCATGCAGCTTTAGGTCTGCACTCGGATGAGCCTGACCAACTGCCGCGAAAGAAACGACGTCTGCGCTTTTCGAGGCCTTCTTCTGAGAACGAGCACGCTCGCGCGTACGAATGAGGGCCGAAAGAGAAGGAGCGTACGACGAAACATAGATATCCATCAGATTCTTGGTAGCTTTTCGATGCGGACCTGCGGCATGGAACGGGAGGAAGAGTTTGGGAGGCGATCGATACTTAAAAGAAGAGAGTTCGAGGCTGAAGAGGATAAGTCGAGGAAGAGACAGAAACGATTACAGGAGAGTGGGGAATGGTGATATGTACTCACATAGCTAGGTAGATAGTGACAGGCGAAATGTTGGATGGTCAGGCGTTTGTAAATGCAGGGATATGACGCATAGAACAGAATGGGGAGTGGGTCAGGCCGAAAGAGTCGACAAAACAAGAGACGCTGGTACACTAGGAAAAGGTGATAATCAAAGGTCCAGGGTTTATGGTGAGACAGTTAGTTCCCAGAAGACGTCGGCAACGGTACATACATGAGGCCGCACAAGACTCGGAAAACCAGGTATCGATGCCGCATCAGGCGGACAAATAGAAACATCAAGACGGAAACTGTCACGGATGCTTGTCAATGAAGCGAACATTAGCACCAATACTCTGATTTCTGATCAAGCGGGGGAGGCGCTCACTCATCACAATCGCAGGGAATCTAGAAATGCAAGTTTGCATCCACAAGCCAGCACAGAAAAATCAAATATCGATCAGACGCTGCGAATGGCCGAAAGAAGCCTCACTGCGGCCGGGACTGGGTTGGAAACGGCGACCATTGCCGCATTGATTAGTGCAGAGATGAATCCAACTGAGCAGAACTGCCCCGTTCACGAGCAGGAGATGCCTGCCGAGGTTGAAGCCATGTTGCAATATCGTGACGTCCATAATCCTGAATGGGGTCCATTTCACGTGGCTTACGAACCATAACGGTTTGATTCACCTGTACAACCAGGAGAACCTGTTGGGTCGGCCGATGGACTGAGAAGATTAGTGAATTTGACTTCAGCATTCAGTACGTACCGGGGGTTGAGAATATTCTGCCCGACGCTTGTCGCGCCTGTATTCCAACGATGCACCCGGGACAGTGTTTTTAAGTGCTCCCGTGGCACGGGGTGTCATTCAGAGTGTGTCTCGGGGTGTGCATCGTGCCGCGCGGCAGGAGCTGCCGGCTGACTGGGCGGCCCGGGTTTGTGCGGCGTGTTCGCGGAGAGGGGGGAGTCCACACGGAACCCCGAATGCTTAGCTGGGTAATAACGTTGCGTCAACGGATGCAGGCACGCCGTGGACCAGACATGCCTCCTGGGGAAGTGGAGCCAGCAGTTGCTGACGAGCCGTCATTGATGTAAAAGCTATCCCCAATCTTTGTCTGGGACAACGCCCACATCAATGACGTCGCTGGAACTGGGCGACGCTTTGAGCCGAATGTCAACTCTAACTTGTCTAAATTCGACGAGAACGGAGGATGAATTACCAGTCTTATGCCAGAGCCATCACTGGTAAAACTTGCCTGCCTCCCATAACTGCCGATGCTCGTCAGATTGAGTACGCTGATGTGCTGGCAGAGTGCTAGCTGGTCGAGGATCGGGAAAGACATGGATTGGCGTCACACGGACCAGAAGATGTGTCACGTGTCTTGGATGAGGAGTCCGGTCCCAGTCGAATGCACTGGTTCCACCTCGCCTCCACATCCACCCATGGCCAGCAGGATATCGACGTGGACAACGCCCCAGAATGCCTGTGCGTTGGTCAAGAGTACAGGAATCGCCAAGTACGTCGGCCAATATCGCATTCGACCACTGCACAGAGTTTTTGGTCACCAGCCTCTGTGCACAGGCAGAACACATGCTCGTCGCGCGCAGGCTGTTCACCAGCATATGTGGACACGACGCCATTCCACTTGGCTAGTATAACTACTGGTGGGTGGGACGACGTCGTTCATCGCCCAGGAGATGCCTGCACGAACAAACACCATCTCTCGCTTTCCTTGGCTCGGACCCAAGAAACCAAGACCATCACTAGAACCACTGCAAGTAAGCGCTGTCTCGTAGCTCCGGCGTTTCACCCCAATTGCTAACGCTGGGCCTCCAGCCACCCGCCCACATCGCTGACGCATTCCGGGACTACATTCACAATGACATTCCCGCTCGCCTCATTGACACGTCCAACCTCACATTCGTCGATCGCAACGTCGTTTTTGATGTCTTCTTTTCAGACATTGCCCAGATCACCGAAGAGGATATTCAGCGACGGATGTGCACCAACGGAGTGTCCACACACCCCGAAGCAAGCATCTACGTGAACCCGCGAAAGGCAGCCCTCCGAGAAATTATCCGCGACGTCGTGGGATATGCCATTTTTTCCCATCGCTGGACAGACAGCGAGCCGAGCTATCAATACGTCTCCACCGCTGTCTCTTCCGGGAAGCTCAATCTCAGCAAACAGCACAACTTCAGGACTGCAGGTCTCACCAAACTCGTACGACTTTGTGAGACAGCCCAGTCCTTGGGATACAAACTTGTCTGGTCCGACACATGCTGTATTGACAAGACCAACACAACCGAACTCAGCGAGGCAATTCAGGCCATGTTCAAATGGTATGCTCACGCACACGTATGCATTGTCCACCTTGCCGCCTCGTTGTCGTTGGTGGATTTCGAATGCGAACCGTGGTTTAAGCGGGGTTGGACACTGCAAGAGCTCTTGGCGCCCAAGCGGATCAAGTTTTACGACAAGGATTGGCATCCATTCACAGACCTTGCCAACGATAAGAACAACGCGACAGTCTTGTCCGCCTTGTCGGGTGTCACCGCCATCCCTCAGGACGTTATCATTGCAGACAACAGCCGCGGTATCAAACGCCGTGGCATCTGGGAAATCATGTCATGGGCCGCGACACGCAAAACGACCCGGGTTGAGGACGCTGCCTATTGTCTGTATGGCATCTTTGACATTAACCTCCCCATCACATACGGCGAAGGAGAAAAAGCTTTTCCGAGACTGGTTGAAGCGCTAGTGGCGCGGTGTCCCACGTGGGATGTGTTTGCATGGGCGGGACAAGCGTCTTCGAGGCATCCAGTGTTGCCGTGCTCGCCAGTGTGTTATCCGAAGTGGGATGAGGAGATGGAGGTGGGGATGATGGCGTTTACATTGATGCCACATGGGTTGCGGTTGTCGTCAGTGCCATTGATTCCGATGACATTTGTGTCGGAGACGACGAACGGAAGTGGATCCGGGTCATATAGGGTGACCCTTAGGCCACGATACCACGCTGTGACAGCACTGGGCAGGTACAGCAACGTCACCGTCTTCTGTGGTTCTAGCCGACTCCGGTACATTCGTGATGCCTCCGATCTGCACGTCTGCATACTTAACTACAAGTCCCGCGGACGGAGCCACCGAGGAACGCTTCAGGTCGGGAAAACGTATGTCTGTTTTCTCCTTCATATGGGGGTTAGAGATGCAGAGGGATCGACGTGGCTCAAGTTTTCGACGGACAATGTCTTGCGAATTGCTTGTGAGGGCGTACCGGTAAAGAAGACGAGCGTGGAATGCAGTTCTGATACAGAGCAAGGGATGTTTGATCTGCCGCTAAGGACGATGTACATACGGGCACCCCGAGCACAGTATTAATCTCTGTTTTGAGCGTGATCTCACCACTGTCTCCGAGATTCCCTTGCACTTGATAAACCATTCATCCTTGAAACCGTATTTATTTCCGTTACAGGAGCTTCTGAATCTGATGGACGAATCCCCAGCAACATTGCCAGCGAGTCGGCCGTCGCTGGTTGCCACGTACAACTCACGTCTTGTTTTCTGTGTTGTGCCAAGTGGGTTCTCCGTAGATATGTGGTCTGCGAAGATCACCAGCCAAAAAATACCGAGGTGGCTGGAGAAAACCTACTACGTAATGCACAGCAGCACTCGACCACAAAGTTATTGTTGGCCGAATGCGGCTCAGACTGCTGCTAACGTTCTTTCCGGAACTATCAATGTGCGTCGAGTCGTTTATGCACTACCCCCCAAGTCACCGAATCCGCACGTTTTTGTAGCGACATTGTCCGGCAGGTTAGAACGCGTCGGAGTCGAGACTGACAAGTGGCATGCCCAGACTGTTACCCTTTCTAACGGGTAAACGGTTTGCCGAAACGGCGCAGCTGGCGAATGGGTTTACTGCAGCAAAGAGAAATAACTTGGTGGGTTTGTCTGATCTGTGACACTGACACGCGGTTCCAATTCCCCATTTGACATTCAAAGGACATACATTATCTGCTTTATAATTCATTGACCACATCAGTGGCACAGCCATCATAAAAGGAACGCGATGCGCGTGGCATCCCCTGTCCACTAACTTGCACAACGATGCAACCAAGATCAACTGTGAGCACAATCTCGTCAAGTCAAGTTCACGATAACGAAGGAATGCTCTCACACGGAGATGTCGCGGAACTTACCCGTGGACAGGGCGTTGGAGCACACGCCAAGAGACGTCGACGAGAGGCCGCAGAGGCACCGAAGAAGCGGCATCGAGGAGAGCAAAGAGGACTATGCGAATTGAATCTTGACGAACTATACATCGTACGTGGCCTTCTCCCGATGGTCTTTCGATTCTTTGCTAATCGTGTGGCAATGAAAGATATTCGCATACATTTATCCTATGGACCTCCTGAACCTTTCACGTACGTGCAAGTCTCTCCGAGCCATCTTGATGCACAAATCGTCGCTGTTCCTCTGGAAAACCGCTCTCCGCCAGATTGAGGGCCTGCCTCCCTGCCCACCGGATTTGACGGAACCAGAATACACCAATCTCGTGTTTTACGCCCGTTGCCACGTGAGTATGGATCCGTCAGATCGTCTAAAACCTGACCTGTTGTGAAGGGGTGTGGTAAACCGGCGAAAACTGTTTTCTGGCACATGCGCCGCAGGTATTGCCCAGTCTGCAGAACCGAACGGTAATGATTTATGGATTCTCAGCATCGGTGGCTTCAAATTTATATGCATTATAGACTTTATCGTTTTATTTGTTGCGATGATATCATCCGTGAGAATCGAGTTCTACCCAGCGATTGGTTCACAGTAGGTGAAGGTATGTGGCACTACTATCGGACCTGATGTACTTCTAGACTACCCCTCAGATCCAGCGCAGTGGGTTGACAAAGACCAGCTGGACGCGTTTATGCGCGAATACCACTCGTCCTCTGACAAGACAGAGTTTATGACTGAGAAGCGGAAACTGCATCGAGTTGTTGACTTGGTCCGATCGATATTTCCTCTCCTTTTGCCATTGGTCTCATTGGTCTGGACAGCATGCACACGAGTGCCAAGTTTGGCAGCAACGGAAGGGACGAGTACATAGATTTGACCTGGAGGTACTTCGAAAGGAGCGACAGGCAAGGTTAGTTCTTCCCCCAACCAACCGCGGTCTCGATTCAAAACTAGTGAAGCATTTTCGACCGCCTCAAGCAGCGCGGATATGGCCCTGAGATTGCCTATTTCCAAGAAGAACTCATCCAAAAGTCCTACAAATCCGTTTTCAAGAAACACAAGCCTCTCACGGACAGTGGTCAGTCTTCATAAAATGGATTCCCTCCGAACTGGAGCTGATTAGCGATATGTTAGAATGGGACCAGATATGGCCTAAATGGGTCGAAATTATGGACGAGTTCCGCTCTCAACGACTAGAGGCAACTTTATACCAGCCGCGTCGACGTTTATTAGTGTCCGAATACGACAGATACGTGATGACCCCATCACCAGATTCACCAATCCTTGACGTTCTCCCACACGTGGTTGACCTTAGTCGTCTCCCCCTTTTTCGAAGTATTATCAAGACACCCGAGGGCACTCAGCCGAACGAAGACCCATTTGCATCTGCATTCGCACAACTACCTACGTTAGTCGACGAGTGGACGCGGAAACTCAACTCGGAAGTCGCTGGGCTGGTGACGATTCCTTCCTTTCTATCTTTGAACGTTGTTTTCTTGGGTCAGGATATCGCCCCAAGCAGTGCCAGACATGCAGCTAGATCCGCGCAGACTGACTTGGACAAATTACATCTAGCCTGCGCCGTGTTTCGCGTGGGTGGCACTGGCGCTTTTGCATATCCCGAAGCACTCTCGGTTTCAGCCGGTAATGACATGATGTTCAGCCATGATACCCAGTTGGATGCTTGCCACCGTGAAGACGACTCGGAACGTGCTGGGTCGGTCTATGATCGATTCGGATTGGAATTCTTGGATGAAGCTCCTTACATCGTCTATGCATGTGGATTGGACCCAAACGTGGCTACGGTGGACGATATGGACAGGCGTAACGCTCGACTGAGGTGTCTGTGTTGCGGGGGACGTACTCTTATCATGAACTGGAGGCATGCGGTGCGACTTGCTTTTACTGAAAGGAGTGGAGTATCGGATGCTGAACGTTGGAGAATAGATTTGGCATGCTCGTTACTATCATTGTATCGACTTCGGCATGGCACCTCTTTCCAAGGCCCCACGCTGGGAGCTTGTCAGTGACGAGTACATTGACGCGATCCAGGCTGTTGAACGGTCCGTTCAAAGAGCATTCTGTCCACACTGGACGCGGTGCCTGCTGTGCCGACCCCGTGTCGGGGACGCGATGCTGTATAACAATGTCCTACGTCATCTCGTCCAGTGGTGAGCATCCTTGTTCCCGATGTGGACGCCAGCACTCATCACAGCAAACACAATCGCAGTCACGGCGTGGAAAGAGGTATCATCAAGGAAGGAACACACTACAAGCTCATGGGCATACGCGACGTTTGCGTGGTGGAGATGGTCCAAATAGGGGGGCGAGTGATAATTAGGGTCCTTCACGAATGAAGGGCGCCTGTCTCGGTTACGGGTTGCGAGGGATTTTGATGCGTTGCTGATATCTGATTGTATGGTATTCTTGTTCTTGTATTTATGCTCTCAATCATGGCACTAGGGTTTGACTTGCTATGGCAGCTTGCTGTGCGACCTTGGGCTAGGTTGCACAGACTCGCACGCGTTATCTGCATTCTGTGTAATGTAGGTCCACGTTGCTGTAAACATCGGCTGCGCCTTGATCACAACATGCGCCAAAAGGCAACGTGTGGGCGACCGCCTGAGAAAAACTGCACGGCATCAGAAGCTCCAATTGAGTATGGGCGCAGAAGTCGGAGAATCTGTACAGGATGATGGACCCCTCAACGGCGACATTGGGACACATCGCCCTGACAGATCTCTCTGGGAAGAGACGCTCGTGTCTGGGTATAGATAACGTCGGGTTGGGTCCCTATTCGACATCCTCCATCTCCATCTTTCCTTCCCCTTCCCCTTCTCC
>JBBPQR010000466.1:0-10979 GCA_038092615.1 Boletus sphaerocystis | reverse complement strand
CATACTACAACATTTTCATCAATCATACTGTATCATGAAATTCGGTACTTGCCTGACTGGGTCATAATGCACATGATATGATGTGGCCCGGAAGCCATGCACAGCCTAACCGTCGTCGACGAAGAGCGGAACCCAGCAGTATCAGAATGGAAGTATTGAACCATGTTTTAATTGTGCCGCTTGAATACCGCAACTACGAGGTACGTGACCCAGCGTGCGCGTGGGGCCCGATTAAGGTACATGGCATCGTCATCATTATCATCACGCCGCGTGATCGGCGGAACTTGATTGTATGACCGGGGAGTTTGTTCGCGTTTGAGAGCGAATATCGCTCGAAGACGAGCGGGGGTAGTCAAGCCTAGTATCAACGTGCTCCGAACCGTTTTGACGAGGAGGAGGAGGCCGAGTCGTACAAAGCTTGGGTATCCGCGCAAGGTTCCGAGTCGAAAGCTGCTTGGACGGCCCCGCAGGTCCAATCAAATCGGCCCCGATTGTCAGGCAGTGCCAGCCTGAGTACCAGCGACTCGTTCAACATTTCTTGCACAGCAGCAGCGAACATGAATCGACGATGGCACCATCGTCGCCGTATCCAACCCCGTGACCCCCGATGTCCGAGTCGCAGATTAGACTGGCATCTGCCAGTGAAATCCGATCCCAAAGAGACCTCAAACGGCCCAGGGTGCCCCAGGAGTCCGAGACAAGACACGCCAGCCCAGAATCTCGAAAACCAACACACCTCAAAGTCAGGACCAGACACACAACACCCTCAAGTTTACCCTCTCTATCCCCGGGCTATCGGCAACGAAATACGTTCCCGGCGGACCATGCATGTTATGTTACATATAGGATGCCGACTCTCGGTGTACAACTTGTTCGACGAGCGCACACCGCCCATCATTGGCATCGTTTGTTCGCGGTGTTGACGTACTATGCAGAAAACGACGACTCGGCCGAGTGAGATCCCGAATCAGAGAACGGACAGACGCGCCATCCGTTGCGTGCACCCACCCACTGAGCCCAACATAACACGATCACCGGACGAACACGGTCACGTCGATACGTACCGATCAATGGTGTGCGATATGACCGTGGAACCGCAGTCGGAGGTTGACAAGCCCGTTCCTTACGAGTTACGACGCGGTTGCGATGCGGGTTACCACTGCATTGACCCGACTCTCTGGCAGGAGTCCAAGGCTGGACTGCGCATCAGAGGCGGCCCGGGATTCAGAGAGCCCAATTCAGAGTCGTGATCAAAACGTGTTGTTGTCCCTGAGCGTTTGAATTCGATGCTCTAAAAGTGCAAGGTTTAGACTCGCGCTGCGTCTTGTAGGACGGCTATTTTCAAGACGAGACCAACACATAGTTTGCGAAATACAATTAAGACAAAAAAAAAACAGGTCCTCGAATGGATCCTAGTATAGTACATGCTCGGTTTTCGACAGCATAAACATTACCCGATCATGGAACAACGACAGGGTCTCAACATTAATTTCAAATCTGTCTCTCGTTCGAGCAGCAAACATGAGCAAGAGCGGTCAAAGCCAACGTTAAATAATCGGCAAATAGTCCACCGAGTCTGATTGAACAACAGCATTGAGGGAAAAAAAAAGAGAGAATATTATTCCTCTTTTATACCAGGTCCATGGGCGTCACCGTTGGGATCCAGTCCGTCCTGGCCAACGCCGATCTTACTCCGCGTGATCGGCGAGGGTCGCCGACCATCTTCCGCAACAGAATCCGCGCGAACTCGCTTGCGCGACGTGGGCGAGAGGAGCCCCGCACCTTTCATCATGCTCTTATCTATCGTGCCACCACCACGCTCCGAAGGCGCATAGTGCTCCATATTCCGATCGCGTTCCCACGAGAGCCCGTCTCGCCCGTTTGTGGGCGGGAGCGCCATGTGGAGCTGTTGTCCACCAGATTGTGGTCCACTATGGGACAGGAAATCGAGCCAGCTCGTATCCCCAGAGTGTGCTGTACATCGTTGAGTCATGTTGCGATAAGAAATGCATGAAAACCACCCACCTGATTCCTGGTGCGACGGCGGGGGTGCTTGCGTTTGTTGCGATGGAGCATGCGAAGGCCAGTCCAATGGGCCGAATTGCGACGTTTGTGTTGGCGGCGGGCGATGATCATCCCCATTGTCCAAAAACGCGGAAAGCAACTCTGGAGATTGCTGTGGGCGTGAGTTGGAGCTATTTGGTGGCTGGCCAGGCGTCACATTCTGTCGCATCAGTTGGTGATATATTCCGTGTAACTGGGGATCTTGATGTTGAGGGTATGTGGTTGACGACCGTGGGTTGTATCCGGCAGAACGTGATATTGCGGCACCTCTTGAGGATGATGGAAATTCAAAGGATGATGAGGAGAGAAATGACTGCTGCGGACTGGAGGTAGCAACGCCAAGGTAATTGTAAGGCAGTTGCTGTGAGGTGTGGCCGTTCTGGCGATAGTTGTTTGGAGGGTGGGCAGAGGTAGGAGAAGGGAGGTAGCTGTTATACATGGAATCGTCGGGAATAAGTTTTGGGTTGCTGCCTGCGCTGATGTTAGGGGCTAGACGTTTTTGAGAGCCAAGTGAATGGTTTGGAGGGAGTAACCGACCAGAAGAGGTATGTCGTTCCGTTGAGACAGGAAGCGAAGAAGCACCAGTTGTGGATGACAGTTGCGCGGAGTGGTGAAGCGGGATAGGTGGCTGGGGGATGGTCATGGTCCGATGGAGCGGGTAGTCGCTCATCTGCAGTCGGGGGATGAGTATTCGGAAGGCATGCGATGCATCGGTACAGACATCTGTGTTTAACCCTAAATCGCCTCCCGGGGGAGGAGCGAGTTTCCCATTGATACCGTATTCTTGCTTTAGCTTTGCGTCCGTACGTTTTCTGTTCCCGTTACGTGAATTGGACTCGGGGTCGTCATCGTCCGGGTCGTCGTCATCAGCGTCGCCAGTGTCGTCGAGTTTCGTGTTGGCATTGTTCGTAAAGTCGAGAGGTGTGCGTGTGTCCTTTTCTCCGTCATACTGGTGGGAGAGAGGTGAATGAGGCATTCCCAAGAAAAGCAGTGACATACTCTAATGTGGCGTTGCACAATGTCGTGAATGTCACCAGAGCAATATTGGTAGAGTTTTAAGTGGTGACCGGCGCGTTCCTCTGTAGATATGGGGATGAGAAGGGCGGATGAATAAGGCAATGGACGAACCGAATATGATGACTGCCACGTCGACCGAGCAAAGAACACCGAGCTCGTATGCCTTCTTGAAGAGGCCGTTCTTGCGCTACAGATCAATGAGGGGGAGAAGATGATATATATAAGTGCCAAGCCTGGGTAACAAAAATAGTCACGACGTTACCTTTAAAAAAGTGACAGAGCGATTACGCTCGTGCTATGTATAAGAGGTGGTTAGCGATTGCGAGTCAAAGATGGAACGGAGGACGTCCAAGCAAAATTTAGGAGGAGATGCGAGAATAGTCGCTTATAAGCAAACTGAGTGAGACGTACGGTGATGGGCTGAATTTCGATCTTTCTCCTACCCATTTCTTGAGCGGAAGTGTGCAAGGGAGGAAGGGGAGATGATGGGAGGCGGGCGACGAGCAGGAAAGATGGGAGCCTTTTGGGTGCGGGTCTTTGAAGGTTGTATCTTCACTGGCATGTAAGTATTCCGCGACCGGGTGCCGAATGTGCAACAACTGCAAACGGCGCTCATCTCACAGATCCGGGTTGCCAGATCCACACCCATGCCGGATCAGCCCCGGATTCACGTGTGCCTTCCATTTCGAGTAGCCTGTGAACCACGGGGTCGCTTAGTCATCCATAATAGGAATGAGTGAGATCTCGTCCTGGGATGCCAGCATCAAGCCAGCCAATCATACGTGGGACACTCTGTGTCCGCATCGCTTCTCTCCGCAGTTCAGCGATTTTGAATCCGACGTTCATACTTCCTTCCATGCACTCCTCGGTGCTGCATTTCACACCCTTATCGTCACTCCACACCGCTGACTGGCGAACAACGGGACGCCGCAATCCGTTGGTCAGATCAGCAAAGACAATGATCCCTCGTTGCTTGGGACGGGACTCTTCTCCCGGCATCCATCTCCCAATCGGCCGCCTGCTCATTCAGTGGTGCCTGATCGATTGTGCCCATTCTTGACTGCAAGCGACGTCGAAGATCGTTCCGGACAGCTTATGAACCTCAATTTTATCTCACTGCGCCAAAAATAATAACCTCGTATCCTCAATTCGCGTCGTTATTTATGTGTCCCGTATTTTTATCCGCGTCTCTTTTAATGCAACACACCCCAGGACCGACAACAAACTCGCTCCTGCTCTCTCCTCTTGCTTGCACGAATGAGCATCCATATCTGATCGGTGCAAACCGGCTCCCATGTTGTCGTTCCGACTTGCACGTTTTCTGTCGTATGATGACTAATCGTACTCCTTTATCCCGGCGGCCACTCGCTACAATATTTCCACGCACAGTTTTCCAGTGGTCCAGCCCAATCTCTCACCTCATCTCCGCTCTTCCCGCGCGTACACTTCTTCGCCGTGGATCAGGGTCAACATTACTTCCCTGCTCCACCTTATAGTACCCGGGTGATGGGGCCAACGCGTTTAGGAAACAGCCAAGCCACCTCGAAATCCTCGAAAAGCACCGCGTCGAAGACGCGTTGGCCGGATTTCCCCCCCACTCAAGATATTTCAGGACTTTCGTCTTCCGCGACCTCTGTAACATGCTTGGTGCACTTTTTGCGGCTATTGCACGACTTATTTTTGCAGCATCGTTGCAGTCTCGCGGGTAGATTAATGAGATTGTCTGTACTTGCGAGTTTGTCGTCGAGGTTATCACAGATAGGTCGGTGATACTCCCTCTTATACCCTCCCGTCGGGCAATCCGCTTGGCGGCGTTGCGTGGTACCCAACGGATTTCCCATTGGAACATGCTCATCCAAGTTCATTCCTTTTAGGTCATCAACTCTGTAGTGGCCCATCTATCCTTTCCATCTACTCGATCCGGTTTTCCGAGCCCTGGGAAATCCATGTCGTTCCCAAACACCCATCTTGCGCGCAATTTGTCCTTTTAACCCACTCCACACAGTCATGGGTAACCGATTTCCATATCCGGTCTGTTTTTCAACCTCGTGCAGGCGAGGAAGGATGGGTTACGATATCGAGCGCTCGTAGCGTTCTGTGTACCAACGCCAAGTCGATCGACATGTGAAGCGTGGTCCGACCAACGGCTCGCCACCAGGTATGCGCAGTTCTCATGAAAAACAGCCCTCTGTTCAAGCACGAGTCCCCAACCACACGCTTTCGGTGCCTCAATCATTTCCTCGGAGCTCCGGAGAAGGGGAGAACAATATGAAGACAAACATATGTACGCCGCCATCACGGTCTCAGTGTATCGCCCATACGAAGCTGTGTCTGTTGTCCGCGCAAAAAGGGCAACCACAGGGGGAAAGATGTCGATGAGGAGCGAACCGCGTGTAGCAGTGATGGCGGATTGGTCCCATGTGATACGGGACCACGTGGGCACAGGACCTTGCAGCCTGCAAGCTCCCAGGCCTCAGCCTCAGAGTCTTGGCTCCTGGTCCCGGCCGACGAAGAGAGCCCCTCGACGATCGGGGTGACTAGTACGTTATATCATGTCTAAATCATGGGCACCACAAGCGATAATGGAAATGGTCCAGGCTTGGCTGATTCAGAGAGCCAAAGTGTCGGCGACGTGAAACGCATCACATCACTGGGTGGGGTGCCATCATATCATATCATGTCATGTCATATGATCGCTCGTAGTGTGGCCACTGATAGAGCTTCTTCGAAGTGCTATCCGGGGTCTGCCATCCACGATAAGTAGTAGTGCGAGTACACTTGCGCGCGTCGTGTAGGAGACTCGGTGCCAAGACCAAGACCAGGTTCGTTGATTGATTGACATGGAAGCTGTCACGGTATTTTCTTGCCAGCGCGATTATCCATTATCCATCTTCTTCCGTGTCCCTTGCTTGGTTTTATCCTATCTTGTTCAATCATTGCGTTTCGTACGAAACGCCGTCATGTGGTCAACGTCCCATGTAATCCGCCGCCCATTACTCGGCCGAATTTGGTTTGCCGTTCGGAAGGGAGCGAGATCCATGATGGCAGCTGTTTGAGCTGGATCTGCTAGTCGCTACGGGGTGATATATCCCCTCCCTTGGCCAGGTCGGAAACTTCCCACGGCGGTAGCATTAATCTCTCCAAGCACGACCGTCTCAGGCTGGATCCAGAGACCAGATCGACGTGCCATCCATCCAATGGCAAGTACAATGAGAGCGAGGATGAGGACGGGGACGAGGTATGTGCGTGTGCCCGTTGAGACGTGCACTCTTGGGCTCATGTCGCTGGTCCCGTACCCATCCTCATTCAAATTGGGCAACTTGGTCACGATGTCATCCGCGCCACGGGTGTGCCGCGATGTCGCCTTCAGGTGACTTTCCATCATCCGATGGCGTGTTATGCATACAATCCCACCCGGGGAATCTTCTCTTCCACTAGCAGTCACGCTGGCAACAACGCGTTCACAGGGGGGGGGGTCGTTCGGAACAACTTTTGGGCGGAGCGGTGAGCGCTGCGTGATACGTGATCTGTGCTCTCTTGCTTCTCTTTCTCACTCCGGAGTGCCCACCCCGTCTGAAATCCTAGGTCTGATGCTTGAGACGTTTAGGCCCTGCGACTCGAACCCCGGACGGGGCCCCTATAGGCCTGGGGAAACGATCATGCCCATGATGATGGTGATGGCGATGATGGCGATGATAATCACGCAATCCAACTCGAAGGTCCCCGTACGCGTGACATCTTTGACGCGGGCACCCGTCCACACACACACATGCACACAACGTACACGTACCAAACGCATTGGGTGTTAAACAGTGTGGAAAATCACCACGACAACATTCAACTCTCAGATCTCAAGCCTGTCCCCGACCTTTTTTTGCGACACGCTCGGATCACGCGCACGTACGTACATGTCGAATCAGCGGACGCGGATTTCCAAAGTAGGAATATGATTGGCTCCTGGTTCTTGTTTTCACCGCGGGTATCACTCTCGCTTCAAGGTGCTTCCGGGTGGCTTGATGTCTCGAACTTGTGTCCCGGTCAACGCGCGTTCCTCGCGGTATGGTTGCATGCTTCTGTGCGCGCATTGCAGTGTTGATGATTCAGCTCTCGGTAGAATGGTGTTTTACTGGATGGCCTCCGGGTCCGTCTCACACCGATGCTCCGTGAAGCATCTGTGCTCGCGTCATACTTGAACAGCCAGATACACACGGCTCGTTTCTTCATTCTTCCGAATATGCATTCCTTGCCCTGACGAAATTCCATGACTGGGGTCAGTCGCTTGCTGGATATGGTCATATTGGGGTTGCCCTGGGGTTCACGAATCCAATGAGTGATGGGTGCAAACCGCAAAGATCTTCCGGTGAGGGGGGACACATGGGTAGGGACAAGGATGCCTGTTGGAGATGCTCTTAGGGGTCGTACATGTGCGTATGCGATCATTTACTCTGAACGGTCCATACAGAAGGTCCAGCAATGCCATAAAATGGAAACCAGTGAAATGTGCCAGTGAATCGAGAATCAGAAACGGAGAGAGATGACAGATTGTGTGATGAACAGCCATCTACCGGCGGGCGAGAGAGAGATGAGAATGCGATGACGGCGCCGCGTGATAAGGTGGGATCCCGGGCCGTGGTAGTGACAGACGGGACGTGTCGGGCAGCACAGGGGTCAGTTTTAGGTTAAGTTTTACCAAAAAGAGGCAACTCACATGCGTCACAGAACCCACACGCTACTTGCTCCAGAAAGCTCTACTCTACTATCGCATGGGGTGTGCAACGGGGGAACCAGGCTTCAGAACGATGAGGCGTGGTTGTGAGGGCATGAGACAAGCCGTGAAACACGCCCGGAAAAAAAGAAGGGTGACGACTTACCGGGGAGTACGGGGGCGGACTTGGTTCCCTACCGTTCGATGCGCCAACGATTTCCTGCGGTCGGACGGCGGATGTGATGCTCTGCGTTCCGCCAGAAGGCCCAGGGGCTGCGCCGCTCTGCACTTGGCCCGATGGCATCCTTTGCGTTTGGTCTTGGCCCGGGGGTACGATGCTCTGCACCTGGTCCGAGGGTGGCGCTCTCTGCCCCTCTCTATATGGTGCGGTACGTTGTGCTTCGCCTAGGGGTTGTGGTGCACTCCTTACTTGGCCATTTGGTGCGGTACCCGGTGTTGGGTAGTACCATTCGGGTTTGGTCGCGGGAGGGCCGTAGTATGGCTGATACACTTGTGGCTGAGGCGGCTGCTGCGGGCCTCCTCCCGGATAGGCTGGTACGACGACGCTGGCTGAAGGTGCTCTGGCACGGCGGCGGCGACGGCAGGCCAGGATTAACACGGACACGAAGATGAGGAGGAGCGCGACGGCGCCTTGGATGTACGGTCAGCTTTCGAAACGAAGCGTGCGGACGGTAAGGGGACGGACCGATGGCGATCCCGACGATCCGGCCTGGGGTCAGCCAGTAGTAATAGGGGTAGGTGTTACTGCCTTGGGACCGAGCGGGCAAGGCAGCTGCGAGAAGGACGAGGAGGAGGTCGGACGACGGGCGCATCATGATGGTGCACTGTGGTCGTTGGGGTTCAACTCGAAGATGGCGCTGCGCACTCCTATCATGTCGGATTAGCAAAGACCGACGTTGCGACAAACACATCGGTTTACAAATAACTTTTGGAGGACACCCGCAAAGTCTTACAAGTCAGGTATCTTTTGCTGTCGGCGTAGGAAGTCTTCAAGTTCACGCGATAAGTTTCCAGGGGTCCTCGCAAGATCGCGGACCGCCCACCAGAGCACCGAGGTCACCCAACGCCTCCATCTCTCCCTCATGCAGTCCATCTGGAACTTTGAGTGCATGGAGCAAAGCGTTGCAACACTCGGACCATCCGATGCGCTACCTTGAAAGCTTGTTTGTGCAGCAACCACCCGTATTCCTGGATCCAGAACTTCATGTCCAGCTATGCCGGATGTGTTAAACGGTACACTCAACGCCGTTTAGGTTGTTGCACCTGCTCTTACCAACGCTCTGGGGATAGGGGACTCATGCCCGCCGGGTCAGGCCCGACACTCAGCTGGATAGGCGCAGTGTGCTACAGCGCCTTGAATCAGCTGGCTGGCAAATGTTTCACCACCAGCGTCGCGGTCAAACCTGCTAAAGCTCTCGTCGAGGCGTGGTACATCGACGACGACCAGCAGCTGATTCGCATGGACGCCGAGACTCGAGTTCATCTGGTTCTGTCCAGTTGGGATTCGGAGGGGGGTAGCGGTGGCTTCAGGTTCGAGGTACCGGGCCCCCACGCCGTAGGCGATCAAGCGATTACTGTTACCGTTGCCCGAGGCGTTACCGCCTCGCGAGCACGCTCGTGTATACGTTCTTGAACAACGCTACGTCCTCGTCCTACAGTGTGTTCCAGGTCTGACGCGCCCCGGACAGATGACGAGTCTCCCGTCGGGTATCCGTTGCGGAGCGCTTTCAAGTTTTACTGTCTTGTCGCGGTGCTACTATGTTGCACGTGATGGCGCACGGTGCAATATATTCCCACGTCATATTCACGATTGTTCCACTGTGCCAAGTCCGTTTCTCGAGAACGACACCCAGAATATTACTTCGAGGACCGAACTGTTTTCTCTTTGGTTATTTTTTTCTTTCTTGTTCTGTATGCCTCTGGACCAACTCACGGGATGATGCATGGTGTACTAACAGATCCCAGAACCAAGCCGACACCCTATTCCGGTCTCCTTTCACTACAATCTTCAGTCCTCGAGTCTCTCTATCGCTTCCTCGTCAACACGGCAGCAGCACAGAAGGAACATGTGATGAAAACCCAATCATTCTACACGGTATTGTTCGCCATGAATTCGATTACCTTTTAACCTTTTTGTCCGGCGGGTGCGTGCTACTAGGTTCTCATTTTGGTCTATGTTCATGTAACATCTAGACACTTTCTCTAGCTATGCTGACGAATGTCATGAAGAACATCCTCAAGTCGTCGGCCTTCTTTGAGATCAATCACGGTTACAAGTATGCTGTTGCTGAACTCGGCCGTCCATCCACCTTGGATCCTTCCCTCAAATTCCAGCTTGGACGCCCATAGCGTGTCGACGAGTGGATTGAGCCTGCCTTCCGGGACCTCATGTTGCGGCTACTGTCGTCCATTTCTCTCCTAGTCGCCCGTCGGATGGCACTGGAACATTTCTACATGCTTGCTCGCACGAAAGCACTCATCGAGGAAAACTATCGAGCTGTTGCGTACGCAGGGCCCCCACTGGCACAACCAGTTGGTCGCGTGACACTGCCCAATGTGCGGCTGTCTGGGAACAGGAGTGGTGGAATGGGACCGCACGGCATTTACTTCATCCCCAAGCTCCGACCCGTGGCAGAGAGTGAAAATGCTGGATGAAGTTGAGATCCCTGATATTTGCATTCATTGTAAACAGGAGACGGTGTCAGAACTGAAGCAGTCGGATGTTCTTTGGTATGACGATGTGTTGCGGGATATCGTTATACGCGAGCATCATGAAACTACAGACGGATGACTCCATTCAGACGAATTTCTTCAGTCGAATAGTGTTACTAGTATGATGTAGCTCTTCCAAGTTTATGAGGGTATTAGTGTCTGATTCCCTGCGCTCGGTGCAATTGTGCACTTGGACACTCACAAGGGCCGCTCATGTACTGCGCGAGGCAGTCATCCAAGCAGCTATTCAAAATATCTCCACTTGCGCGTTGTATCTTACCCTATTCCCATTTCCGCGTCGGCGCGGCATTGATCTTGAATGGCGCGAGCGTCGATAACGCGGTCTATTGTGCGTACTGGTCCTACTTAATCCCCGTTGCCCATCCGACGGGCCGATCTCGGGCACGGTCATTGAGTCACCCGCGCATCCGAGTCTTCGAGTGGGTTTAGGCTGTACCCG
>JBBPQR010000465.1:0-10991 GCA_038092615.1 Boletus sphaerocystis | reverse complement strand
TCGACAAGATCATCCGGAAACTGACAGCACCCCACCCGCTCTCACTCCACTTGGATGCTCGTTTGGGAATCGGGATACCCGTCCCCGCTCATACCAATTCCCGTGCCTTTTTTCTCCCTTCGCGACGCCGCCCTTTCAGTCGTTCTGATACACTGCACGTTCAAGTATTCATCATCCGGTAGGTCGTTAGATTCACAGCACCACCGAAACAGATGCGACATAATGGGTTTATCACGCTTCTCCGTGGAGGCACGACATAACAAACCTTGTTCGTGAGCTCCACTTCCTATGTAATAGCTCCTGTTTGACTGCTTTGGTCTATTGACTCCAGACTACCACTCTGCTACCGTGATCATCACACATGTTCGTGATCTCGATGCAATTTGTCCCGTTCAATCACGACACACATCAATTTGACATTTATCTGGTCGTCCACGTCCAATTGTTCTTCCCGCCGGTCACTTCTTCCCATGCCACTAGCCCGTGCCCTTTAACCAAGAAGGCCGGCTCATCCTTGATCAAGACCTCATTAAATCGTTCGACTTATTGGGAACATCCAGGCTCGCCGCATTCCAGACGCTGTCTACTCGTCTGCATGGCTTCGCCTGGACTCTACCACGGGTGACTCCGAATTTGTGATTGAATAACCCGCTAGAAAGAAAAAAAAGGAAGGTGATCATAGCCGCTCTTTCGCTACTAGAAATCGAGTTTCAGGTCTGTGTGATATAACCCGTATGTGCTTGGCTTTTTTTCAGCTCGGGACCCTGCGGAGCCTTCAGAAGATATGCGCGATTGTCGTTTGGCTCGGAAGGTCTCATCTGTGTCGTCTGATGCTTCAGCGCATGTCACCTATACCCCGCATTTCTGGGGTTCAACCCTGTTTGGTACGGATAAACCTTTACCAACCACTTCGCCCAGTTCTCCCCCCCCTTCCCATTAGCTTGGCTAGTCAACTGACAAAGCGAGCGGGATCTCGATGCACGTCATCGGCGACTTGCGTCCGGGCTTCTCTTCGTCTCATTCTCATACAGGTTGTCAATGAAAACGCCAAGACATTCGGCTCATACGACACACGTGCACACGGGGAAAGAGCGTGGTACCCAGTGGACGCATACACACGCATACATGCACTTTCCAACATTCTTCCAACACTCTGGCTTGAGTAGTAACCCGGACCATCGCCTATCACCCGCCACCATTGTCTACCCTCGGAATCCGACCAGTCCGACAGCCCTGACGGTGACATTTGTTCACCCACAAATTTTCATATCAGGGCGCGATCCAACAGTCCGACACTTTTTCACCCCCAAATTCATATCAGGGCACAATCCAACAGTCCCGAAAGCAAGACCTCGTTTTCATCGTCGACATGTATCAAACAGGACAGCCCAAGACTCATGGAGATCCAGAGACCGATAATGCTCGTCGGTCAACAACCAGACTGACTAAAATGAATCGTTTTCACCCTCGGAATCGACCCCTTGTCCGCGGATTGTGGTTCAAGTCGAAACTTCTCCATCCCCATCCCCCCAAAAAAACGGTGATGCGCGAGCAGCTGCCCTAATCTTGGAGCGCCCGAATTGACGCGAGCGGTCCATCACCCCCTTCCATCATGTTTCTCCTTACCTCCAAAGACGCGACTCTTGAGTCCAATAGCACGATCATCGCTCATCGCGACGCTGACAGCCTGGGTCATTCAGAGGGCGATGCGGATAGCGACGCCAGGCCCGGATAGATACGATCACGACATCCATCGAGCGAGCTCTACATGAAAGCCTGAGGACAGGAATCGGAACTTGGAACTCCCTTGCTCGGGTCTAACTGCACCATGGTTTTTTTGTGCGTCCACCAACTCATCCCTTGTCGCGTTTCTTTCAACTCAGGTCGTGATGTGTGTACACGGCATTGTCACCATCATCGCTCTTGAAATGATCCGGGTTCAAAGTTGTTTAGGGGATGATCGCGCTTGTAAGCACCATTACTCATCACGCATCACTGTCTGTCATTTGGTCTTACCCTTTGCATCACGCAAACGGGATAGCCCGAGACTCTTTGGTCGAGGTCTACAGTATGCTATACTGAGCCAGCACAAATACAGATGATGAGAAAGCTTTGTTCCGTTGAAAATGAACTTGCCTTGCTGAGCGACCAAAGCAAGGTTGTGGTTTCCCCATGGAGATTCGTTGACAGCATTTCTTTTCCAGTATGTCCATATTTTACGAGACATCTTGTCAAGTAGCAAGCAGGGCTGTGTTCATGAGAAAGGTACAAAACAGTGCTAGCATCCTGTCAAGAAAAATGTCAAAGAGTATTCTTTTCTCTGAGATCATTCTCCATCTGACAATAGAACTCTTAGTTGGATCAACACTATACTGTTTCCAGGTATTGAGAAAGAGAAGTGAGACTACCTGTGGCAGCAATAACTTGAAAAGTAGTCACCCCTATCACCATAATTATGTTTTCACAATATAAACTTTGGGCCTTGTCAAGTAATCAACAAGGTGATAATGACCATTGAAAATGCCAATTTTCTTTCAAATATGAGTGTGAGATTGTAAGAGGAGGGGACACAATGGATGAACCTATATTTAGCATGTACAATAGCAATCTAAATATAGATCCGTCCATGGTGGCAGTAACAATTTTCCCCAAACGTTGTGCTTTGCAACAGGATGACAAACATGACTTTTTTCTCTCTCTCTCTCTCTCTCTGTATTGTATAGTGGTATAATGACAGAGAGTCGATCACGCGTCAACACCATACCTGGCAACTTGTCACAAAATTCATGGAGCCTGGATGGATCATGGACCTTGTATACCAGTCAATGTCATCCGTATGCCCCATCTGAGCCTGAGTCGAAAACGCCGTGATCAAGCCGGGCAAGTCCGCGTCAGCGCGTCATGATGTGACTCGAGATATCTATCCGGCGGTCCCTCTTCTGACGTCGACGTTTGACTGTTCGGGAGTATGACGGCACGGAATGGGTACCCGCTACATGTCAATGCAAAACGCATGACATGTGTACTTGTACAGAATGCGTGCACCGACTCGGACGCCTCGATCGATGACGCGCACGTGTGACTCCAAGCAGCTTCTGCATGTGTTTTTGGATTAATCCAAAAAGAAACAAGTAAAGGGAAAAAAAGAAGGTAGGATAGTAAGACAAGTCCCCATGATCCAGAACAAACGTAGACTGCACTTTTCGTCTCTGAAAAGACGCGCTTCGAGCGTTCGTTGGCTAGTCTAGCATCCCCCAGGTCAGCAGGCGTGTTACGAGTCCATACACGTCCGTCGTCAACTAGGATCTGAAATAAACGAGTAGGAAAGAAACGGGGGAAGCAACATGGTTATATCAGGCTAAAGAAAGAAAAAAACTAGGCGAGAGAATGTGCATCTCATGCGTGATATAAAACACTTTCTATTAGCGTGCTGGTATGTGGGAGGTCATATACGCAAGCGAAACAAGCAACCGTCGCTGGTTCGCGTGCGCCATGCGAGGAGAGAAGAATGGGAAGAATAAAAAAAAGACGTCACCCTCTCGACCGTGTCTCTCGTCATCCGAGCAGTAACGATGCGATCCCGAGTGCCGTGACGAGCGAAAACACGCTCGTCAATCCTGACACACTCCATCTGCGCTCGCCCGCGTTCGCAAGGAGGACTGTATACTTGGCCGACGCTGTCACGTTTCGCAGCAGCTGTGTTGGCAGCATATTTGGTGAGGACGTGAGCTGCCACAAGGGCGCCAACGGGGATCCGTCGAACTGATATAGCTGTAGGGTATATCCCCGCACCGCATCCTGGTAGATATTCCACATGACGTAGAGCTCGGTATCGTTGTAATTTTCAATAAAGTTGGATACGGGCGCGCAAGGATCTTGTATTTGCTGGTAGCCGTCGCCAAAGGGGGTGAGGACGATAGAGCCATTAGAGACCAGGTCGTAGGTGCCATGGCACCAGTTCATGACGCCAGTGATGCAATTAGGTTGGGTGCCTGGCGTGGGCGGGGTGAGGTAAACAAACTGTGCAATAAGGAAGAGGAGCAGGTACCATTCCCTGTCATCCGGTACCGTGCGATCTCGTAGTAACCGTCCGAGGAGCTACGTGGACCATCTCAGGTGTGGACGTGGAACACGGTGGGTCTACTCACAAGGAGTAGGACATGCCAGTTGTGTGTGGGTAGGTGAACGATTCGTTGGCGGGTTGTGCGAATCCCTGTTGGGTGTCAAGGATAAGCAAACGAATGACATGTGAAGTAGCGATTCGTCGCAAAGACTGACTGCGCCAGTGACAACATTTTGGCTTCCCGAAGACCAAGTACCGACGATGGAGGTTACATTGTGACCCGCGTCGTAAACGATCGTCTGCCCGAATGCAGATGTCGCAAGGAATAACGAAAGGAGGGAAATGAGCATCGAGACGAAGATGTGGGAGGGTCGGGGGATGAGGAGGAGGTGCAGGTGAGCACGACGGCGAGGCCAACGCTGGCAACGACGACGGTGATGAGAAGGGAGTGGTGTGTTTGTTCTTGTTTGTGCCCTTGTTTTTCAGACCGTTGCGTTTTTGTCCGAAGCACAGTTGAGAACTAAACCGAGTGTTGTCATGCGGACTAGCTTAGCGTGTACAATATACATTTAGAGGGTTTTTAGTCCTTTTTCAGATCTCTCTGTACGACAAAGATGCGCTCGCCGTCCTCGGTCACGGTGAGTTCCTGTGCGCCTCGGATGCCGTCCAAGCCCTGCAGCCCACGCTCCTTGGCAAGCACGATATACATTTCAAGGCCATCACCGACCTGGACGGGATAAAATTAGCACGAGGCCAGTCCAAGAAAGTCAACATTGTCGGACCTCGATGTGGCGCTCGGTTGCACCGGTGAACGAATCAATGACGATCGAGAGGACGGTCGGGAGGGGCAAGTGTTTGGGATGCGATGTGCCCGGTGCAGGTTGCTGGTTCTTGAAGTAGATCTGGGACGTTGTGCGCGCGTCAACGATCAGGGTGATGGACGGGTCCACATCGGTGAAGAATCGGAGATGAGGATGAGAAAGCAAAGAGGTTGACATGCCTGGTTGTCCAAGAATGGCTGCACTAGGGACTGCGCAGCACCTGCTGCACGGCATGCCTCACGCTCGTACGTGCCAATGGGGTCGAACGAGTAGACCGCACCGGTACCTGATGGTAATAATGAGAGAGGAGATGAAAAAGGTGTGATATACGAACCGTCTTCTTCGATACCACCTAGAATGCTGAACACATAATAGGGAAAGAATCGTCGGGCATAGAGCATCGTGTGAATCAATCGTGCGATCGCGCGGAGAGGCATGTCTTTTGAGTGGGCATGGCGATACCACTACAGTGGGTGAGTGTCAGGGTAGGATCGGGTGTGTGTACATACTTCTAGCCGCTGCTTTACTTTCTTGATAAACATGCTTCCGTCTGCTGCAAAGCCATTGACGGCGAGAACAGCACGATCTGTTCTGGTAGAGATGAGAATGGATGTGGTGAAGAAGGTAAAAGAGACGCGTACAATCGAAAGACCTTTGGTGCATATCGCGTCTGGATGCTGTATCCTTCGCTCTGCCTTGTGTCGCCCGCGATGACTGCAAAGTCTGCACCGGCGATGGCGAGAATGGTGCCGCCATTGTCGGTGTAAGGGTTGAATCGTCTCTCGGTCGGGTGGTCCATGTCAGAGATGGTGACAGTGGGCCGCGTCAGTCTCAGAGTTTGCATGCGAAAGTGTTGCCTTTTTTGATAATCTCCGAAGTCAATCACCGGAATTTCTCCATGGGTCAATCGGAGTTCATAATATTTAAAATCCACTGGCGGAGATACAACTTCAGTCATCGGGTTAAATACGAGTCCGAGTCCGAGTCCGAGTCCAATACGTAGATCAGAAAAATACAGGAAACGGATTGCAAAGACGGAGTTGCGACTGCCAACTTTCTTGGGCCGTGTAGTCGACCGCAAACTAGAACACATCAACAAGGGTCCGCGAGCACCATTCGTACTCACCAAACGTCGGACGCAAGCGGCGATGTCCTTTGCAATCTTGGCTCTGCGATGCTTCAAGCATGCGGACCACTGACGAAACGCTGGGTTGGTCGTTGAGCTAACGTGTCCGATGTCTGGGTGCGAATCGACATACGACCGGTCCCGTCTTCAAGACGCATGTGCGCGATTTTTGAGAGCATCGTCGGGTGGTTCATTCCAGCTGCACATGCTGGGTATAAACGCATCCGAGGATGAGGCCATTCCCACATACTTGTTTCATGAGGACGACAAAGGTCCTATGGGAACGGACATCCTCGCGTTGGGGCCGTCTTCGATGCCAGACGCGGTTTTGATCTTGTTTCGTGCGCATGTTTGACGCGGCACAGCCCTTTTTGCTTTTGTACTCCTATGAGTGAGCGTTCACGATCAGTTCATCTCAACTCGTCTCACTCTCCTTCAGACGTCGAAGCACTCAACGGTCGCCTGCTTTTCGCCATCCCGAAAAAAGGTAGGATCTGATCCTCACCATGTGCATCCTCATCACCCCGTACAGGACGGCTGCACGAGCGATGCTTGCAATTGCTTGCTGGTACGCACGTTCTATCGATCGATGGCGATAATGCTGACGAGATCTACCAGGCGCGGACATTCAGTTCCGCAGGTCGAATCGTCTCGACGTGTGCCTCGTCATGAACCAACCCATCGCTCTGCAAGTCCGTCCATACCCCCGCTCACTACCCCGCTCACTAGATGGATCATATATAGCGTGTTCCTCCCCGCCGCGGACATCCCCTCCTTTGTCGGCAACGGTAACGTCGATCTAGGTATCACCGGTCACGACGTCATCCTCGAGGCCAAGATGCAAGACAGAGTCACTGAAGTCCAGCGTCTCGCCTTTGGAAAATGTGCGTTGCAAGTCCAGGTACCTGAACACGGACCGATCAAAACGGTACAAGACCTCGCTGGGAAACGCGTCGTCACCAGCTTCGAGGTGCTCGCGGGCGAGTATTTCCAGCGATTGGACGACCAACTGGCCTTGGTAGACGATCAGCGGACAAAGATCCAGTATATCGGTGGGAGCGTAGAGGCAGCGTGTGCACTCGGTTTGGCAGACGGGATTGGTGAGCAGACGAAACGAACACGTCGTGTTTCATTGCGCTGACGGCGATCTCTATCCGTCCAGTGGATCTCGTGGGTATGTATCAGAGTTTTGATTTGATTCCGGATGATCGATTTATGCTAAACAGAGTCGGGTGATACGATGCGTGCGGCGGGATTGCACGCCGTCGCCACGCTGCTTGAGACGGAGGCGGTCTTGATCAAGTCCAACACACCTTCGCGTGCTGATCACACACCCCTGATCAACCTGATCGCCAGCCGCATCGCGGGTGTGGTGGCAGCTGATAAATACGTTGTGTGTTCGTACAACATCTCGCGCGAGGCACTGGCCCGTGCAGTTCAGCTCACGCCCGGACGAAGGGCGCCGACGATCAGTCCGTTGGAGAAGACGGATTGGGTGGATGTGAGTGCGATGGTGGAGAAAAAGGCGTGTGCGCGGGTGATGGATGAGTTGGTCGCGATTGGGGCAGAGGACATCTTGATCTATACTTTGAATAACTGCCGCGTATGACCACGATGTCCAACTACACCTTCAAACCGCTGCTAGAAAAGCTCGTCAAATCGCCTCAAGATTTCTCCCCGGACGATCTTGGACTCGCCCTCGAACTTGTCTTTACCCCCGATGTCGTTCCACCCACCCAGATCGGCGCCTTTCTTGCTGCGATGCACATCCACAGGATAGAACATCGCCCAGAAATCCTCGCGGCAGCCGCAGAGTTCCTTCGCTCTCGTGCACACAAGGCGACGCTCGAAGACGCCGACAAGGACTTTGTCGTCGACATCGTCGGAACAGGCGGGGACGGGCACAATACATTCAACGTCAGCACGACTGCGGCGATCGTCGCAGCCGGCGCAGGTGCTCGGGTAGTCAAAGTAAGCACAACACCGTCACATCCTCCTCCTGAACTCATCATCACATCCCAGCACGGCAGCCGTGCGTCGACCTCCTCGTCCGGGTCCGCAGACCTCCTCCAATCGCTCGGCTGTGACTTTCCCGCACCCACAGCGGGCACACCCCTCCCCATCCCCCGCACCCCCTTTACCTTTATCTTTGCGCCACACTTCCACCCCGCCCTCGTACTCGTCGCGCCATACCGCAAATCCCTCCCCTTCCGCACGCTCTTCAACGTTATCGGCCCACTCGTCAACCCCGCTTGCCCGCGCGGCATGGTCCTCGGCGTTGCAGAACGCGCACTCGGACGCCCCTTTGCAGAATCACTCCGTGCGGGCGGGATGACGCGCGCGTTGGTCGTGTGTGGCGCAGAGGGCCTCGACGAGATCAGCTGTGCGGGGGAGACCTGGGCGTGGGCGCTCGCCCCCGATGGAACGATCAAAGAACGTGTGTTGCACCCCGCCGAGTTTGGACTGCGTACGTACCCGCTCGCAGCTGTGGCTGGTGGCGGGGCGGCGGAGAACGCGGCGACGCTGACGAGGTTGTTGACGGCGCGCGAAGAGGTGGAGGAGTTGGAGCCGGTGATGGCGTTTGTGTTGATGAACGCGTCGGCGTTGTTGGTCGTTGCGGGGGTGGCGGAGGATTATAAGGATGGGGTGAGGTTGGCGAGGGAGAGCATCATGTCGGGGAGGGCGTGGCAGGCGTTGGAGGCGTTTCGTGAGGCGAGCGTTGTGAATCCAGCAAAGTGAGGCCATGTCATGTTGTCCTCTACCATCATGATAATCTACAGCCGGTTTGCAATTGAGTGTCAACTCTCGCGGGAGGCAACATCCCCCGCATTGCTTGGTTTCCATGGAACGTTCCTTCTGCGGCTGCCAACATGTACCGCATGGACAGCAAGAACTCCAATACTCAAAGTGGGAAATCGCCAAGCATCGGACCATGGCTGCCAGCTGATGAACCTGGAGCCACATTTCGGATCCTGATACAATGCCGGAGCAAAACGTTCTATCCCCACAAAGGTCCCCTTTCATTTCCAGTTCAAAATAAGATGACATGCGATTTCACCATATGGATGACCATGTGCAAAAACGATGCGGTTCTGAAACAAAACTGATGCAGCCCCCTTGTACTTGGCAAGTAGGTGTTGGGCACGACCATAAGAGATGTAGCGCGATCGAGAGCGTTTTTATAGCTGCCACTTCGGGGTACCGAGCATCGATTCAATTGTCAATGGCTTCTAGTGCCTTGCTATTTTGAACATGACCTCGTAAGTACATATTGTCATCCACGATGCACTTGGCTCAATGTCTCGGTTCCCCTTGAACCTCTTCGCACAATTGAAAACGTCAGGTTCCACACTCAGGCTGGCACTGTTATCTTGCATTCAGGTTCACGACAGTTCCGTAACTTACTCTAGGGCCAGGTCGGTAAACATACACCAGCCGTCTACGCGGTTTCCGTAAAAACGGCCCTGAAGGACATGGTCATATAACTTTCATCTCGCACGAGGTATAAGTGAGCTTCTTTTCGTCCCCATTCCTTGCGCTCTTCCAACTACAGTCCTTCGCTTTTTCTCCCCCAGGGTTGCTTTCGCCGACAAGAATGCACCAGGGGCCCGAATCATCCGTCATCTTTGATGGCTCGATCAGCTCTCGACCTTACTGGTCATCCTCGACGTCGACCGTGTGGGGCCCAGAGCAAGCAGCACTGACAGCGAGCTCTGTTTGGATACCCTTGGATCCTGTCCTTCAAGTTCGATCCCACAAGGATTTCGGGGTCTTGGCTGTACCCGCACGGTTGCGAGATGACCCTGGTCGGCAACTTGGCTGGCGGACCCAGTTCGGCCTCAGTCTCGTCTGCACTTTTGGTGTGTATGCCGTCATCGATATGATGGCGCATTGCGCTAACGTAGGAGAAAAAAAAAAAGTGTCTGCCAATCTTTATTATTGTCAGCCTCTCCTGAGTATGTTGTGCCTGGCTCTTGTGGTGCTTTCAAGTTCCTTGCTCACGTATTACTTGTCCAGTTGAGATGGCAGACTCATTCCAACGGACGTATGCGTTGGTAGCGTGGTACGTTTGGTCAGGCTCTTTTCGGCCGAATACTACTAATCGTGTTTCAGGATACCTACCATGTATCAAGCAGGGTGCGCTTCCAGTGTCCTGATAGAATCGCTTCTCATGACGCGATAGATACTGTGTTGGGTTGCTCTTCATCTCTCCTCTCGGTGACTTGGTTCGGCGTCGTCAGCTGATCTTGGCCCTCCTCTGTATAACGACCTGCCTCTCTGTATGCCTGGCCCTAGCACGCGGCCTCGCCGCCTTTTGTATACTCGCTAGCCTCATTGGTGTATTCAACGTTACCCCTCAAATCCTCCTCCCCATGGCGGCCGACCTCGCCCTCCCACAACACCGCGCCAGCGTCGTTTCGATCCTCCAATCCGGTATCATGCTCGGCATCCTCCTCGCGCGCGTCCTCAGCGGCATCATCGGCTACTTCACTACCTGGCGCGCGGTCTTCTACGTGGCCATCGGCGTGCAGACCGTGATCTTGTGCGCTGCCTATCTCCTCGTGCCAGATCCCCCGCCCAAGAATCCCCAGTTGACGTACGCAGAGATGCTACACTCCATGGCGACGTATTCCGTCACCGAACCAAGGCTCGTACAAGCGGGGTTGATCAACGTTGCCTCGGTAGCGTGTTGGACGAATTTTTGGGTGACACTCACGTTTTTGTTGGGCGATGAGCCGTACCATTTCTCGACGTGAGTTCCAATGTCCTATCCTCGTCCTTTCTGCCATGACGAAACGTGGATTGGTTTCACTAGATTATGGATCGGTCTGTTCGGGTTTATCGGAATATTGGGCATTTTTTCGGCACCGCTGGCGGCTCGCTTCATTGACAAGCTCGGTGCCTGGTACTCCGTGCTCCTAGCGACTCTCGGCCTGTTGGTCCTGCAGGCCATCGAAACAGCCGCTGGCGGGATCAACAT
>JBBPQR010000464.1:0-10993 GCA_038092615.1 Boletus sphaerocystis | reverse complement strand
TCCTTCCATCCAGCCCGTTCTATCTGCTTTGGTGGCGGCCATACGAGTAGGCCATCGAGATGGAGCGCCTGCATCTTGGTCGTGTACGCGTCCACTTCCGCGTTGTTTCGCCACTCATAAATGTTTCCCTTGCCATATCTATGGAAGCGTGGACCGCCTGTGAAGCGTGCATTGCGGCGTTCAATTCCGTTGACTCACCTAAAGTCCGTGGTATAGTCTACTCCACCTAGCACGCAATCGTACTGTAGGATCTTCGCCTTTTCGTGCTCCCCTCCGTAGAGTATAACGTGCTTGAAATGGGCCCAATCCATATAAGATACCTCGAAGAACCGCGTATTGTTGAATTTACTCTTCAGTATGGACAGCCTGTCGATGATCCATAACTATATGGGAATGGATAATCCAGAAAGGGAAGAATGCACACTACACCTACCCATTCCGATATCCGGACCTTCACTCTGGGGCCCTCCGCTAGGTTACCCTCCTCCATGCCGGTGTTGCGTTTCGCAAAGACGTACCGGGGAATGTTACCTTTAATCACGTGGAACGACGATTTCAAAATCGTGCGATCCGTATACCCTAAGTCATGTGCCTGTTGCAGCGATTCACGGGCCCTGGACGGATCAGGTACATAAAGAATCCGGAGAGTTTGTGGCACCTTGCTGGGTTCTTCCAGACGAACCATAGGAAATTCGGGGAGTGAGAATGTGCTGGCCTCTGATACCGACACCGGCGTGGACGGGTCACGATTGTATCCCGTTCCTGACCTTTGATCCTCCTCAATCTCGCCTCTCATAAGCGCATCCACGTCCGAATCCTCATCCTCGTCCTGGCATTGTTGCGCCACCTCCGCATCTTCGATACCGCCCATTTCTACGTCTCCGTCGTCCCTGCTGCCAGTGCTGGCAACCTCAGGTGTCTGTTGCGAGCCAGAGGCCCGCTGGCCATATATGCGGTCAAGGTCGGCCACGGTGATATCGAGAAGGTACGCCAGGTATTCATCGTCCTGATACTTGGGGCGTAGCCGAATCTTCGGTATGTATTCCTGCAGCTCTGCCTGGGTTGCAGGACGGGAGTTTCTATTCCCAATCGCGTTCTCGGTCTTGTCTATGCGGTTTCCAGGGCACTGCGCATCACAGTTCAGATGCTTTGCCGGGCTCTTTGCATGGCGATGGCACGCGCTCCCCTCCCGGAGCCACAGCGGGGTGCACGTACGGAGGTTCCTACATCCGTCAGAGTTGCAGGTGTGTATGCAAACTTCGAATCCTTTCCTTCTCCACTTTCCTGCTCCCTCCCGCTTTTTGGCTTTCAGGGTGTCTGGACCCATCACGTTGATGGTCGGCTGGCTGTGAATTGGCTATAGCGGCGGTGTAGTAGCCTAATGTGGGACGTACAGTGGCCCCGAATCTGTGGTACCTATATTTATAGGTGTTGGGTTGGGTAATTGAGTAATGGATATAGACAGGCTGATCGGCCCATTCATTCATTCATTCATACAAAAACTCCCACGCACGTGCCCACAAATACCCGAACACCCGCATACACGGACGTATCTGTCAGGCGAAGTTGGCCAGACAATGCCAGCCTAAATAATCCTTCCGTAAATCTCGCTTTGGTATCGCTTACGAGACTCATGAGCCAATTACAGCGCTCGCATCATGATCGTCGCTAAAGAGCTATTGAACCGCCGTTCATTTCAGCTGCCGGACGGATTTGAATCACCATTTTGGAAAACGCATTTATGACGCGGAGGTGCTCGCTAAAACCTCCCTCATCCCTTTGGAATCCCTTATTGGCTTTGTGGACAATGAGAGACCCGAAAGGGTTGTTGAAAGAGTACGTTACTTTGGAGCATTACAGATTGAAGTTCGAACGCACGAACCGACGAACCATTGTGATAACAACGTTAAGTAAAATGCTTATAGTGCAGTTCACTTAATCACCGCTACTTATGTGGACGCGTCTATCGACCGTTTGCCTCCGCTCACCTCTTCCAGACGGACTGGTCACCAGACTTACGTGACAGCGCATGGTGAGTGGCTCGTTGTGGTGCGTTGTTGTTAGTGGCTGGTTCCACCAGTGATGCGGTCACAGATTCAATGGTGTCACGATGTGACGCGTTTGCTCGCGCTGAAGTCCACAGCACAAATGGAAAGCTATGTTTCATGACTAGACATTTAGTTTCGGTTTTCCAACGTACAGTTCATACCGTGTCGATAGGAAGGCCCTGGCGTATATACCGTAGTCGGTCCAGGCCTGCAGGTTACTACTAGTAGGTGCTACGTGACTGTGTCACTATGTCGTGTACATGTTTACATTTATATGGCACGGTGCTTATGTTGGTCTTACACCGAGCGTAGGCATATGTGGTGGTGACTCACTACAGTCACGCTATGAAACACACGGGGGAACCTGAAGTGCACCTCGCCTCGACCCATCGGTGCCATCACACTGTAACGCTAATTACCTCACCGTTATGTCTGGCGTGATCTCCCGATGATTTCGGTGTCACATAAGGACTCTCAGTTATCAACGGACACGTTAGGGGTTCTGTAGTTGGCAACTGGGAAGTGTTGCTGCTCAGGCGGCTCTGCGGATCGTTGCGGGCAGCTGGATTCGGGTTCCAGGATCCATATAATCGCCTTTACATAACTTCGCGTACGTTCCTGTATTCCGCTAGTCGTTGGATATGCTGACCGTGTACTGTTCGTCTAGTGTTCGTCTAGTGTTCGTCTAGTGTTCGTCTAGTGTTCGTCTAATGTTCGTCTAGTGTTCGTCTAATGTTCGCCTAGTGTTCGCACCGTTTGTCTATCGTTTGTTTATCGTTCGTCTTATCTCGGTATTGTTGAGGCACTAAGGTTAAACATCGCGGTGCATGATCTGAATTACTGGTCGCAATATTCTTAAGCGAGCCTGAAAACACATTTGGAAGGCTCCCTTTTATACCGGGAGACGGATCTAAAGTAATGCAACCCTACTATGAAACTATATTAAGCGTTTATTGGAGTCAGCTGGACTCGCGGTCCGGGATCCCTCCAATCGCCTTTGCGCATCTCTGTGTACGCATCCGTGACCCCAAGGCATCTCATGACCTCGTCCAAGATCACGAGGGAACGGGCCCGCTCACCCTCTAACTCCATCGCCACAAGATCGGTGGGTCTCAGCTTCACGACCTCATCTGCCTCAAGATCCTCCTGGCGCAGGCGGTCGATGATGGAACGCATGCCAATCAGCGAACGTCGGTAGAAATCTACACGATGCACGGGAAAGCGTGAATGAATGGTCGCACAGTATATGGCCTGACGGTATGCTTACTACGTGTGGTGGCGAAGTCGGGAAGGGCAATGACCATCCTGTATACCTTTCGAAGCATTCCAGGGTGTATCGCGTTCGTCCCATGCGACCGTTTTATTCCTTTCTGATCGAGGCCATGGTCGAATACCAGGGCGAACTCCGTGAGGTGCATCGTGTCATATGTGTACATATGCCCCCCAGACATTACCGTCGGCACCGGCGTGTATACCATGTGGTTTATTCCAGGAGGCTGAATGCTTTACAATATCTCAACAAGGGTTGCATGACGACGCGAATTTGTAAACGGGCACTCACAGTATATCACCTGGCTCTAATAGGACGGTGCCAAGATTGACACCCTTATCATATGTTTCGCACGCCATGGGGTCGGTGTAGTATTTCCCCCATGATTTCAGAACGGCAGCCTGATCGCTATTATCCACATCTTGGAGATTCAGGTATCCCCATACCTTTGCTCCCGTACGGACATACGAGAAGGTTACTTGACCGGCAGCGTCATGGTGGGGATAGGTCATAAACCGTCCGTGCGTCATCACGTCCCAGCCGCCACTGCGCCAGTTGTCGACATGCATTACCTGCATTTCCTTGTCTAGGCTTGCCAACGGTTCTGACGTTGGTTCAGCTATATATAGCTCTCTGTACGTCGTCCTGATGGCTGCATCGTCGTCCATGAGTTCTCTGATTATTCGTCAATACTATGCAGCATGGTTGGCACATGACTGGGTAACTTACCTGACCACTGCTGGCACCTCTGGACGAAAGTCCGGGAGGTCCATGCAGTTCCAGGTCTCCCCAGTACTCTTCTCCCCAGCTTCGACAAAGGTGCGGAGGTTTCCGAAGATAAGTACATCATTGTAGTCCCTGTATGCAACATCCGTCTTGAATATCTTTTCTCGCACAGCAGCATCTGTGGGCGGAGGTTAGCTACGCCTAGCCTGGAAATGCATTCGGACCTCTACCCACCCTGCCATGTCACCATTTGGGTTAATGGCGGCCTATAAAGCTCGATGTCTTCAGTGGTAAAATTAATTGTCAGTTCAGGTTTCCATCCTTTGAGGAGGACGGGAATGCTCTGTGCAAGGGTGTGTCGGATCTGCATGAAAACGCCGCATTCAAATTGGTAGTCGAACACTTGCAGCATCTCGATATCCAGTGCCGATGGGGCTGCTGCCATGAACCGTGTTGCCTCAATGTCCTATAGGTTTTCAGTACTCATTCCGACCTTCGGCGAGATAGCAAACACTTGCCTTCATGCAGGTCGACGGTCGATATGTACCTACATGGTGGGCAGGCCATGATAGGCGTCTCTGACGCCTTCCGGGTGGCGTCCAGCGGTCTAGCAGTCTATAATACCCTGCGATGCATGTGTGAAACGCCCCGCCGACAATGCATGATTTGTATCAATGACACTCACGATCGTGCTCCACGTCCAGATTCTCACCGTTGTTGCCTCCCTCGTTCTGACCAGGTTCCCCGATGCAAATATCCATTTGGACATCGTTAATGGCTGGTACCTGTGTTGGGACTATTTGGGCAATCTCGACGTCCATCCGACCGGCCTCGCCTTCACTAGCCTTTGTGGTTGCGTTCCCACCCTTGTTAGTTTCGCCCTTTCGTGATGACATCTCTTCCTTGCCCTTGTGCAACCCCATCCACTGCGCATCCGCGTCGCGCTTTGCAGGCCTTGTGCGTGACCGTTTATGACGTGGCGGACTGACCATTAACTCTGTCGGTGAGCGCTTGCGACCGTTAGTGAGCCCGGGGTATCCGACATCTTGCGCGATGAGGCCTGCGAGGGTAGGGATATCTCTAGGGGCATCTGGAGGTACCCGCGATGCCTCCTCGACTGTTCCCACGTACAAAAGGCCCTGGGTGGCGCTTGGCGTTGCGTGCGCAATCCGGTCGACGAGGTCTACGGTTAGACGGGTATTCGGGTCCCATGCCACCCACAAGCCCTGCCTGGAAATATGAATTGAGCAGTCCTCGACGTCTTGAGCAATCATCACATAGAGGTCACCCTCATATGCGAGCCCCTGAAATTTCGAGTGGGCCTTGTTGTCGATGACGACCTCATACGATCTACGCATGGACCCGTCCACGTCGTCTTCCATAGTAACGTCGCCGGCGGAGGGGCTTTGGAGAACGACGGCTTTTGTTTTGGTGTAGAATGACGACATGGCGGGTTTGGGCTGTCTGGGTCTCAAAGCGGCGCTGTGCCATCCTTATATACCTATTTCCATGTGATATAATTATGTCATCAGAGAATGTCAAGTGGAATGTGGTTATTCGTTGACAGACCATTGTCATCAGAGAATGTCAAGTGGAATGTGGTTATTCGTTGTCAGACCATTGTCATCAGAGAATGTCAAGTGGAATGTGGTCATTCGTTGTCAGACCATTGTCATCAGAGAATGTCAAGTGGAATGTGGTTATTCGCTGTCAGACCATTGTTACCCGTTTGTGTATGTTCGCGTATCGCGCTCGCGTAGTGGCTACGTACTAACTATTACGTAGCGGCCGTCCAATAGTGGTCTTATTTAGACTTCGCCAGGTGGTCGGTTATACTGTTCGCTTAGTGTTCGTGTGTTCGTCCAGTGTTCGTGCGCTCGTTGTCTAGTGTTTATGTGCTCGTTGCCTTACACCTCTATTGATCTACCATTCTGCGTCACTGTGAGTATTGCTCTGGTACACACAGTGAACATGGCGGCGCTGATCCGAATATATACATATACTTAGTTGGCCTGATCACACATGTAGATGGACGGAAAACATGCAGCTCGCCCCGAGCCATCTACCGCTCCTCGCGCGCTACATTGAATCAATTGACGGTATAATGGGGGAGGGGGGGCGGTATGTAGGCACAGTGTAGTGACATGGGCATTACCAAATACCAAGAATGCTTGCAAGGAAGGCCATAAATATCGGGTATGTTCTGAAACATCGGTATATCACTGTGGCTTATGGGACGAATATCCACATTGTATTCTACCGGGATACAGAGTATATCACGCGCCTTGAATAAACAAGGCAAGCAAGGTTAGGGAGACCGTAATCAGAACCGCTAATTATAATCGGTATTTGCGATGTCATAACAATCCTTAGATGGAATCGGCGGACCGCACAACTCCTTTGTTTCCACCCCATCCGCCTACCACTCTACCGATCATGTCTGATCTATTTTTCCCAAAGGACCCCGCTAATCCGGGAACCCACAACGCCCTAATTGTTGACTTTGTAAACTGTCTGCGATACAACATCGTTCCAGGCAAGGCCATCAATGGGGACAATCGGTTTGCCTATATATACGTAACCCACAAGCTGGAAGACGGTTCCGATGACACATGCAAGCCTCACGCAAAGATCCCAGGGGGATACTACCTGCACATGCGCCGCTTTCTATGGCGATACTACCTTCTCGCTGACCTCCAGGTTAACCGAAAGGTCCTAAAGCTGAACCACAACAGCATGTCGTTTGTAGAGCGTATGATAGTAATGATGGACACCGTACTGGAGCAGATCGTTTATCCATGCCGCCATATGGACGTCCTCGACCACAGGCACGATGGTCGGTATCCATTATTCGATCTTTACCTCGTTACGGAATTCATCGTGGGTCGTCATGATCCTCAATCCGTAAACAAATGGCGCAAGGAAAATCCGTCACTGGATTTAGAAAAAATCGACGCGTTCACGCTAGGTACGTATGTGACATTCACATTCTGAAACAAATTTATTTAATGCATCGAACCTCCCTCAGACTGGCGCAAATATGATGACGCATTGGGGACGCATTTATCAGGATCACTGTACGACTACGACATCACCAAGATCGATCTGAAGAGGAGGAAGATCCTACTAATGGCTGTTGGCGAATGGTACAACATGAGGATGATGACATCGAAGGTAACGCGAAAGGGAAAAGATGGAGGTAAGTCCAACCAAATTATAGGTCCCCAACTAATCCTAATGCACGTAACGAAACCAATGCAGAGGGCGCCTCGTCCGTCGTACAGGGTACCATTGGCCTTGGGATCGTGGAATTGGAAAGTGCGAATGAGGTACAAAAGGGCTTCGAGTCTGAGGATGCACTCGATGATGCAGAGTGGGATGCACAGGTAGTCGCTGCGGAGAATTCCTCAGACACGGAGGAAGATGGCGAAAGCAGTGATGGGGAGAATGAGAGTGATGACATGAATGTAAAGGGAAAGAATAAGCGGCAGGCGAAGGAGCGGCAGAAGCAGAAGGAGAGGCAGCAGCAGAAGGAGAAGCAGAAGGAGAAGCGGAAGCAGAAGCAGAAGGAGAAGCAGAATCAGAAGGAGAAGGAGAAGAAGAAGCAGAAGCAGAAGGAGAAGGAGAAGGAGAAGGAGACAGAGAAGGAGCAGAGAAATAGGAAGGGGAAGACGGGCGAAGCTATCATGCAAGGTCGGAGGACGCTTAGTCCTTGTAGCCATGCTAAATATCACCTCAGCCACATCTCACGCGCGTGCTACTAGGAGTCAGACGCGTATGGCGGGCGTAAAGCTTACCCAGGCTACGGCTAACCAAAATCTCACCCCAGCCACCCCTGAAGTCACCGGAAGCTCCCGTTCCATTTGGAGGGACCCTTCGCAATCTAGACAATGTATGTCGTTATGCACGCGTATCAAATATTTCACTCCAATGTTTGTAGCGTCATCTACACAGGACCCCCTGCCGTCTAGGTGTCCGACCCCGCAGTCGACGGACTCGGAGTGTAAGTGTTTATTACACAGATGTTGAATGTTTAAGTAACACATTTATAACACATTTATAGCATCGTACAGCGAAAGGTTCCCTCCAAATCAGCTTGCCCTCGCGCAGCGCTCTATGACTATCGATAGAATGGATGTCGACGCCCAGCTGGACATGTTCGAAAATGCCACATTAACAAATTGATATCGTCGCGGTGTAAGATGGTACAGTAGTATCTTGAAAAAATATATGCCATGCTTCTATTTTCCCTGGGGCCTCCGGAGGCAGCTCACAGTTCGCTGCTATGCGTTAGAGAATGTAGGAGCACTATTCGAGCATGTCCGAGCATGTCCGAGCCTTGTGCATGCATGCTCGCGCATGTCGCACCTATCACATGCCTATATGACTCAATGCCTGCCGAGCGTGCAACGAGGGCACCCCAAACATCCGGGAATGGTCAAACGAAATTGTTGTATAGACCAATTCAGGCATGCCCGCACGTGCACCGAAAATGACATAGATACAACGAGTGAACGATGGGGATGAACAGGAATATGTACCTATTTCCTACGAGCCGTTACCCTCTTTCTTGGGGGGGACGTAGTCATTGTGGTCGCTAGGAGGTGTACGTGTGAGATATTCTGTACGTCCGAGTGAATCATTATGACATACAACTGATTGCACGAGTGCGCTTTCCTGATACTACCGCAGTTGATCCAGCGGCCACAGGCCCTTTCTCACTCGTATGATCCTCCTGGGATTCAGCCTCCGAGGCTGTGGTCGCATTGTCATCAAATGGTTCCTTCACTGGCAATCCATATCCCTCCCACATCGATGAGTATGGGTCCACTGTCCAACAAATTGAGCGAGGATTGCATGGGGTTATATTGAATGGATCTACATACCGATTGCTGGCCTATTGATATTGGAATAGAATTCCAATGCTTCCTTTGCAATAACACAGGCGTCGTCAACAGTGTATGCATCGGGCTGGAGGTTGTAGTTCCATGTACTACCGAGCAGGTGCTCTCCTATATGTGTAGAGTATTGCATCCAGTCTGCTCTGGAATTAATTGGTTGTGGGTACATAAAATGATAGATTACGCACCAATGTCAGCCAAAAGGTGTGTGCTGATGTTCGGGTCGTTGGTAGTGCGATTGCGACGATATTGATATACGAATATTGGTTCGTGCCTCCGCACGTATGCCTCTGTCACAAAGAATTCATCAAGCTTTTGAGACCGCCAGTCAGCATCCATAGTGCCCTTTTGGGCCTCTTGACGCAGCTTGGCCAACATCTGAGAAATATACAGCAGATGTTGGGCGATTGTAATCCATTGTTTTCCATGGAGCGGAGACGTCGCCTTAGCACATATGGCATCCCAATTCTTCAAAACAAGTGCAAGTGCCAGGCGACGGAAGTACATAATCTTCAACGGTTCGTGGTAGACAGTCGATATATTCAACAGAAGGGTCTTTTTATGGTTTCCAGCAGTGTCTATCACGCATAGATCAATACCAGATTAGACGAGATGACGGCGTTGCTACCAGTAGGGTCTACCACAGACACATCAATAATGCCTATCTCCGTATGAACCGTAACATCGAGTGCCTCCCCAAGGATAGCCGCTGCAGTGGTGATAATCTTCCTGTGGACGGGGACTGTGGATGGGAAGAGGTAGTAATCCATGCGCAGTGCGATGGAAGTGAGGCAGGTATAGACACGACCAAAATCGCGTGGTCGTGTTTGCATGTTTATCGATTCCTTGAAATAGACTTGGTGAGGGCCGAGCGCCGCCTGCAGATACCTTGTTCACAAGGAATAACATAGTATTAGAAGAAATCAAGGGTTTACATCAATGGCTAGTTCAGTATGAATACAAACAATAAGAAACTTAAGATCAAAGCTAGTTACATTGTAGTAGCATCGGAGAAAGAAAGACATGGGTGACGGTTGGGTGCATCCAATCGACGACAACTGTCGACGAAGTCGATCAGCCCACCTTCACAGTACGAGGGCGACGTACCTGGAAAATCCCCACTCATAACTGTACCAACCAAACTGCCTGACGAAACCACAAACCAGAAGGATGAATCCCAAAGAGTCGAGCTCGAGGGGGAAAGAATGTATTGTAAGAATGTACGAGTGTGTATAAATCCGTTCATGCTATTCCTTTGTAGAATAACTGCGGGTCTGAGAGCTCCCAGAGCTGTGCAGACAGGACTCTCGCAAATGTATGCGCCATCGACCTCTGCTCCCTGACCCTATCCGTCCTCAGCCACAGGCTTGCCGTTGGTGTGCGCTCGATCTCGTTGACAAAGTAGGATGGATTACCAGTGGTATCGAAGATTATACCCACGTCCATGCGACAGAAAACGGATAGTGAGTTGTGAAACCCATATGCCCTGTTTTCCATGCGCACAAGTTCCTGGAATGATGTTTGGACGAACCGTTTGATTTCGGCGCAACCACGGGCACGATTCAGCATGTCCCCTTCATCTGGATTGACAAAGGCATATGCATCAACAGGGTTCGTTATATCGCGTTGTTGCCACATTTTCCTACGGAACATCAATATTTCTCTAGGAAGTATTATCAGAGGTCATACCGGACTTCATCCAATGAGAAGTATGAAGTGACAGGAACACTAGTCCATTTCCTAGTATCGAGGTTCTGCAGCGTGTGTACGACATGATCGGTGAGATGGCCTCCGATTAGAAAGAAACGCCATTCCCCAAGCTTCAGGAGGCTTGGGACATACTCCTGGGATATCCATACCTGTTCTGGCGACGTCGTCCTCTCAATTAGAATGTCCCAGCTGCGCTGTACTGCCAGCTCCCCCCTCCGCTGTTTATCTGCATCTGTCCCACCCTCCACAGATTCCTCTGGGAGTATGACATGCTGCCCACACTCACTATGCGTACGCTTTAGGACTGTTCCACTTGGGATTGCCTGCCCAACGTCTAA
>JBBPQR010000463.1:0-10993 GCA_038092615.1 Boletus sphaerocystis | reverse complement strand
ATCTGACAGATGATCAACGAAGAGCGCTCGTCAGCGCTTTAACAGTCATCGAGGGTGGCAAAGAGATGGCGAAGAAAGTGAATGTCCGGCCTAGCAACAAACATCTCCCCCCATTTCTCTGGGGGGCTCTGTCTACCCTGCGTACCTTGTTCGGTCCCCTGGTCCTCGACGATCAAGACTGTTTCGGCCCTGAGGAGGGTTGGGAGATGCTGCTCCAGCTAGTTCCAGACCGGAAAATCGTCGAGACGCTTCGCACTGAATGGTCGAAAAACCCTGGTAGACCTTCTGCGCAAAAGTGGAACGACCTTCGTAAACTCGCCGAAAATTCCAAGGATGTGAGCCAAGTCGAGCCTTTTTCGTTTCCCCAGTCTGACGAGAAGCCGCCGTTTAGCAGCAACGTCTCCAATTCGCGTTGGAAGATATTGTTCTGCAATACACTTATCCCCGTTTAGATGCTGAAGTTTCCAAACACCGAAATCACCTGCTTAAGGCACCTTTCTGTGTGCATCCCAAAACGGGACGCGTGTGTGTGCCCGTGGATCCGGCGGATATCGACCGATTCGACCCGTGTGGTGTGCCAACAGCTGTTCAATTGCTCCGGGAACTAGACGCCGCAGGAGAAGGAGCAGACTGGGAGAAGACGAGTTTAAAGCCGTATGTTGAGATGCTGGATAGACACACTATGGGTCTCATGGAGGATGTAAGGCGGGCGAGACGGGGGAACTACAATGGTGAGCCGGATGGTCGCCTAGCAATCGTCTGACGGCTAACACGTGTGATAAACAGATGGTGGGTGGTGATATGGTTTGCGCCGAGCAGTATCGCTGTCATGTGGTATGAAACACTGCCACCCCCATACTCGAAGGGGTTAATTACCTGTTATGAAAATAACAACCCCTCCCATGACAGACCAATCGGATCAGACGTAATAACAGATGTGAGGGTGTATGTCTCGATTCAAACCTCAGTGAAAACGCCCACGGCGGGACGTTGACGATCATGTCCACCCAGTCACTAGCGCCTCTACCGTCTGCATCCCCCTCATCGACATCATCCAGCACACCTAACAGCCCTCTCAGCAATACGTCGACTCTGTTGTTCGGGTTCCTCGTCAGCGCCCTGTCAATCTTTGCTATCTTCATGACAATCGCTATTGTCTGGAATCGTCTCGTCGCTCGACGTCGCGCTATAGACGCCATGTTGACAATGAGTCCTCTTCTGCATCCGCAGCGGCTTCATCGCCCCACGATGTGGGACGTCTGGGCTGTGCCTGATAAGCGCCCACCTCTGTGGGCAGATATGAAAGTGAGCCAGATATCTCTGGTGCACCCCGTGACCTTGTAATTAATTTCACCGTCGACAGCCAGTGGCAGTTCAGACATATCATTGCCCCCCAAGTTCTCCCCAGACTACACAGGCAGCGCGAACCATACGGCTCTGGAGACATCGTGTGTTGAATTACTTGCCGCCTGAAATCAGCTACCTCTTCCGCGCACCAATAATACCCCCAACATCCGCCGCACCAAGCGATACCGACATTTCTCAAGTCCAACTCGCGCATGGATTGGATATCCAGATCTCACTACTGATCTGCATGCCCTGTGCTCCGCAGTCAAAACAGGGACAAAGTTTTCACGAATTGGTTATTGCAACGACGAACGTTGTTTACCATGAGACCGATCCGTCATAGGGCAAATGACTTGTCAGTGTGTGCTTGGTTCTCCCACTTCAGCTTACTCAGGCTGCTTATGTTGATTCTGCTCCCCTTCGATTACTTGGTGCGCCTGTTAGTTGATTTCGGACTCTGTGTACTCCGTAATCGGATGGCAATAACTTTCCACGGATGCGTGGCCCGGGTTATATCAGCACGGTCATTCCCGAACCACGTTCGCAGTTGTACAAGATCTATGAGCCTTTTTCACACAAACTTGAATCTCTTCAGCACTGCCTCCCCCGCTGCTTGTGTGCCTTTGTATGACGTCTCCGCATCTTCCCTATGGCCGCTAAATGTGGCTGGCTTTGATCAGGTTCATATATTCTGCCCTCAAGTCCGATGCTACAGCAAGGGGGCGCCTGCTTACGCGACGTGTTTTTTGCAACTGCCTCATGTACTTCCTACTAGGGATGGCCCCGCGGAACGTTCGAACATTCGATGGCGGGCTCTAACCCTTTTAGGATTATGGTCGGGTCCTCTCAAAGGCAAGTGTCGCTCGACGCAGTGGTTTAAATGACATGCGCAGTTGTAAAGAGTTTTTTGTCTCTCAGGCTTGGCCAGACGGCGCGTCATAACCCCGTCGCATAAAGAGTCGGATGTTCGCCCGACTTTTCACCACTATCCTACGCTGCATCCCTCGTGCAACGATGCAATCCCAACAAGTTGGGATCAACCCTCTTCTCACCTCATCCCCCACTGGCACCACCTACTTCCGCCCAGTTCTCATTGACTGGGACATCCGACGCACGCCCAGACGTACCGCTCGCGTAGCCGACCAGGTTGTCTCAGCCTACCATCTGGCGCAACTGGCTACGCACCCCGGCGTCACGACCCTCCGTGTCGTCTCTGACCTCCTCTCAGAGCACTGGGTTATCACAGCCTTCAACCCGACGGGAGTGACCGTCGAGGATATCCTTGAAGCGATACACAGAGGACTGCTGGTACCACTCACCCAGCCCGAATGGGAGTGCATGTCGCCCACAAAGCGCGCTCGCATCGAAGCCACGTTCTACGCGCGATGCGAGGCGTCCCGCGACTTTGACCGCACCCGTTATGGCGGTGTACGTCGTATTGACTGCCTTCTCCACACCACCGTGTATGCGGGCTTGTCCTCGCCCATGTTTCGGAATAACCGATGGGAAGTCGTCCTGACGTTGTCCAGGGACTTTGGCGCTCGTGCCCGTGCACGGAATCGCTGAGGGGTAACGGGCGGGGGTCATCCCCGCCCGTGAGCCCTCCTATCTGCACTTTGATTGCATATTACCACAGCATGGCTACCATGCGTGCAGAGCTTGGGACTCTTGATTACGAACGTGGCAGTCTGGTACTGCCTCGCATCGTTGGTCGTGCGTTGACATCTTTACTTATGGTTATTGTTACCAGGATCATATTTGCACAGCTTGCTAGCTACAGCCATGCGTATATTCATCTGCTATCGGATCGCCGTTTTAACCCGTTTCTTAGAATCTACATTATACATAGATCTGTATTCAGTTTATGCGCTGCATCACGAGTGTATCAATGTTATTGTCTCTATATGGAATGACAACATGAGGCGTCCTACAAAGTGCATGCTCGGACAAAGTATCAGCCGGTGCGTGGAACAATTTCCAAACTCTGGAAATTTCTAAAAAGACGCCAACACTGGACCGAGCGCCTCAGGCTGACTGATCATGGCAGTCAGGAGAATCAAGGGTTTAGTAGGGTCAGAGCCCGTGGCATCGAGCGGACAAGAGTGCACAAGAGCGTCGGAGAAACACAGCCGGCAGTCCGTGGGCCTGGCCGCATTGGTCCGTCTTCGTAGCCGTCGTGTGGATTGCGGACCTTGAGCTTGTCACGCATCCATCATGATGTTATCATTCTTGCCGACCTCTGCCATTCGGATGGCGGCCCAGGCGGTGCTGCGAGTCCGATCGATGAGAGATCCCGGCTCCGGGGGACGACGCCCGGGCGTAACTCGATTCGAACCTGCCAGGTCCTGGATCTCAGTGAGCAAAATATTTTTTAACGTCACAATGCCTCCATGCCAGTGAGATTCTATAGGTACCACCCAATCTGCGCTTTATTAACCGAAGGGGTGTGCTATCGTCCGAAACCAAACGTTGTGTGTCGTCCCGGAGCTCAGCCCGGGTGCGATGGCGCCTCAGATCCCTTGTTGGAATGGAGTAATCGTTGATTTCTCACCGATTCGCCAAGGAGGCTGGACCACGAATCGATGCCCGTCATCAGGGTCACCTGTTATCGTGGGTTAGATCCGGCCACTCAATATTCAATACGCTTACCCCCTGTTGACGTCCATGTAACGAACTTGACTCGTCTGTGTTCCAGAAAACAATACAGCATCCATGCCAAGTTACCTACAAATTAATATCTGCCACAGCCATCGCCACGCAACTCCGCACCCCTCATGGACAGCGATGCATAATCTCCGCAAGTCAGTGGCACCTGATAGTGATATCGTCATTATGATCGGAACAAACAAACTGAATTATTAGACACATGTCCGGAAAACAAGTCGCAGGTACAATAAGTGTTCGAGTTCCAGTTCTACAAAAGCGAACGTGTCTTGGAATTCTTTCCAACATCCCTCGGGCAGTTCATCCACCTTGGCTCCAAGGCACGTCCATCATTCCAATACAAAACTCCCCCAATTCCACCCGTTCCGGGTCCACCCCCATTTCCGAGGTCCCATTTCCGCACTGTCGTTGTGTAGGCATAGTAATGATGACAGACACTTGCAGTGACGAGACATTGCCCCATTCTATCGCGTCTGACGTGAGCGATGTGAGTGGTATGACCTCATTCTTGTCTGGCTCCGGCGGCGGCAGCGGAGGATCCAGCAAGTAGAATCGCTCGACACCCGACACCAAGCGCCGCACCATCCCAAAGGGTACACGACTGCCTAGACCACCCGACTCAACGAGCGGTCGTACGGGCCGAACGAGAAACGTCAAGATTGCTGTCATGGGCTAGACCACCCTTCCGGATCAACCAACACCCTATTATGAAAATGATGAAATCATACCGTGATGTTCTCCCATCCCATCGCTGACTTTTCCCCGGTTTGCAGGTCGGTCCATGCATCCCAAAGCATGGGCCTTTTCCATGGCGAGATGGACCTGTGTATACGGTTCGATCTAACAACGAACTGGTTCTGTCTCCGCGACTGCGAAAGCCGTCGCCACCCAAATACGCCAGTCATTGCGACGATGAACAGGCCGATGGAGAGGAAAGTCATGATGAGAGGCGGCGAGCCGGTCGAGGAGAAGAGATCATAAAAACTGTTCCCATTAGAACTACTGGTAGCACTGGCAGTTGGCAAGCTAGAGGTTTGACTGGTCGTTGCCATAATGCACCCCTTCGCATGGCTCGACCGGCACAATTGGGCGCACGAGTGCGAGGCTTTGAGAATCCGCAATCGTCAGTCATACGTATTTATAAGTGACCGCTCGCCGAACCCGGGGGACAATCCCACCCGGAATAGCGTGATTGTGGATTGTGGGACTCCATCCATAACATCCTCACCACGTAGCACACGAAAATAGACCGACCTTGTACATACAAAGGCGACAAAGCAAGCCGCGGGAAACAACTGCACTTGGGTCTTGGGTGGGGACACAAACAGTGTTGGTCAGATGCACTGAGCAACAAACGCGTAACCGATATAAAAGTCAAATCCATACTATTGCCGTGCAACTCCGCTTAGACTTGTCTACGCTTAATTCCCACACGGCAGCTCACTGGCTTGCGAAGGAAACCTTCTTGGGTGGCAAGCTGATAGCACACGATCGTGAGAAATCAAGTACACGACCACGAGGACTGGAACTTACCGCTTTGTCGGGTTCAGCGAGCACAAAGTGGTAACGTCGAAGAATCGAGGAAATGATAATCATGAGCTCCATCGACGCAAGATTGCGACCTACACAGGCTCTGATAGGGGACTCCTGTTGGCTCACTACTGACAAGTAAAGGGGCGGGATGCTCACCGAGGTCCAAATGAGAACGGATTGAATGTCCTTTGAATCGCTGCATGGTCGCGCTCGAACCACCTCTCTGGACGGAATACATCCACGTCGTCGCCCCAAACCTTCTTATCTCTGTGGATCGTATAAGTCGGTACACTGAGGACCGTGCCTTGAGGGAAGTGTATGCCATCAATTGTCAGGCCACCTTCAGGAGCGACACGAGGGAGGCCGACAGCAGAGGTGGAGTGTATCCGCAAAGCTTCGTTGATAACCGCATCCAGGTAAGGAAGCCGTTTCACCTGTTCAAAAACAGTAACGGCCTCATCTGCCGCACCAAGCGCCTCGTCGAGCTCCTTTTGAAGTTTTTCTTGTACACGTGGATAACGAGCAAGGTAATAAGTGATCGCGCAAGAAGAACTGGAAGACAAAATCAGAATGAATCCATTTTGATCAGGATGCTCTCACTTTGACGTGGTATCAGAGCCAGCAATGAGTTGAGTGAGGGCTTCAGCAGTCAGCTCTGCTGTACCCATCGGATTTCCTTCGTCATCTCGCCCTTGTTGAAGTTTACTGAGGAGGTCGACACGATCCGTTGGTGTGGTCAAACGCTTTGCGACTGCAGCGACTGCCAAGCCAGCGAGGTTCTGAACCGCCTTACTACCTTTACGATACCAGGGGAGGAGACGAACATAGGGTCTCCAGGATGGGGGAAGAACACCCATAGACGCAGAAAATTCGCCACGGTCATTGAGGATTTGTACTGCGGGGATCTCGATGACCTCGGGTTGACCCTCGGTTCCGTAGGACTTCATTGCATCCTTTTGCGAGACAGCGACTGGAGCAGAGTCCTTTGCCTTGAGGACCATACCGAACGGAGATCCAAAGGCGAGATCACCTGGAGGGGGTCATTAGACTGGTTCGGAACGGTTCAAAGGCACTGCATACCAATGATGTCGAAGGCGAGGTAATTGTACCCTGGGGAAATGTGAGCGTGATAAGCATGATGAAACCATGGGAACATACAGGGGAGGCAGTCCAGCCAAAGCCGACCATCGCGACCATACCAGCCTTCTCCTTCTGTACCAGAAGCGCCTTTGACGGCTGTATCGTATAGTCGATCCCACTGCTTCAAGAGTTGATCAATGTAAAGGCGAGCGATAGGCTCGAATTCCAAGACATTCTTCTGGGAGAATATATGCGACACGATTTTGCGCTTACGGGCATGGTCGGCACGATCTCTCGTGTTGAACAATCCTCTGTGAATGGATACAAAGGCATCATAAAAGTCGGATTTGAGAGAGCCATTCCCGTGGGCATAGACGATTTGCAGAGCGCCTGGGTCTGCGATTGAAACATGGTTAGGCGCCAAGCGCACAAAGGTCCCTGGAGGAGGAACTTGTCAGCGAGTGAAGTGCATCTAAACTGGTGGTGTACCGTATTTCTGGTGTAGTTTGTGAACGACATCGGAGCGGTGGCCTTGGCTGGCGGTCCAACCGAGCCAGAGGTCGGAGAACTTGGCGAGGAGGGGTCCAGGAATGCGACGCTGGTTGAACGGATCAAGAACGTAAGGAACTAGATGGGCCAATATGACGACAGCGGGCAGGGCAGCCAACGCTGTCGCAAGGTCGGAGCTGTTAGCTGCGAGGACCGACTCGATAAGGCTCATGATATGGGTGAAGGAGCGAACTTGAAGAGGGGTAACTCAAGTTGAATACAAAACATTTTATAGATTAGAATGTCAATAAAAACATATAAGCCGTACACTTTTAATGCGGAATGACCCGTGTCGTGTCGATGTACGTTCCGACATTTCGACCCGACCGTCGTCAAGCGAGCTGTGACGACTTGACAGATCCGTGCTGAGTTTGAAATAATAATAAATGTGGAATTAGAAAATGACGGTGTGACTGGTGTCACGCAGGTTGGTTGGACTCAACTCAGTTGAGGGTTTCAAGTGCAATCACTGGCAATCAGCGTCTGTTCGTCGCGTTACTTTGATTACAGCGTACACCTTGAATGAGCATGGCAGGCTTCTAAATCTGCGTGCGTACGGTTTTCATTACCTCAAACTTCGGGCCGTCAGACCCCTTTGCTTGCTTGTTAGGTCTCACCTCGTGGACTTGAAGGCGTGGCCCTGCCGGAACGAACAAGGTGGTCCTGCCGTGCCTGCGCACGCGCACCAGCCCTCCTGCTATGTTTGGGCTATACGTGCCCATGCCTCTGCGTGGCTATAAGCTTGAAAAATGGGGATCCAACGCTTTGTCCTCTTTCTTTCAAGTCTCAGTGCTCAGTGCTCAGCGGCGCCGGCGCCATAGCTATAGAGAATGCCTCAAGCTGGTGTATTGGTTTTCGCAAGCCTTACCCTGCTAGTAATTCTGCCAAGTGTCCCAACCTGCACCCTAGCACGTTCCCATCGGAGCACCTCTCACAATGACAAGCACGGAGGGTCAGCATACAACGAGTGTCGAACTAGCTCATGTCAGATTGCATACCGTACGCTCTTGCTCACTTTTCGTTTATTTCGTGGTCGCTCAATATGTGCATGACCGCTAGTAAACTCTGTGGAGGACTTTTGCTTGTGGGCTCCTTCATATCCTGGATCAGATCTTTCGGTTACCAGGGACACGGAGGTTAGTACAACGCGCCGTCGCCTAAGACGAGTTGAGCCGACTAGCATGCAACAACTTTACAGCACACCTTGACCGCGTGGTGTATCAAGGTGTGTTGAATTTATGAAGCGATGCACGTCATAAACAGGTCAAATTCTTCTCTTAGGATACCCATGGAACTCGACCCATTCTGGACGGAACGATATCGTGGGCGCGTTTCATCAAGACACCCGAGTACGTTCAAATTACAGGTGGGTTGTCCTACCGGAGTCAGAGTCGATTATTTAACAGAGCACTCTAGGTGTCGGAAACTTGACCAATATCAATGCACCCGCTGACGGCGTGGCCAGTGCGAGTGGGGAGAGTGATCGTAGGCCCGGCATTGTTTTCACGGGTGCATATGGTCAGCTCGAACAAATTGACGACTGGACGGTAAAAATCTCACCGATTGTCACATAGTGGTCTTACAAGATCTGACAGAGTTTCGTATCGCAAGAACGATTTTGCTTCAGGGCATGTAATCCCTCCGCGGCTACATGTCCACCAATCCACGACGTCTTTGGATGCGCAGAGAATGTTCCCGCACATCATGGTACGGGACTGTTTGAAGATTGCGTTGGGGACGCCATAGAGGCACCTTCCACCTTGTATCAAGGAGTTCTAGCTGCTCCTTCCCATCACTCTGCATTCTCCCACTCTGGTTGCACGACTCGTGGCACGATTGGCAATGCACGAGTCGCTCGTGCGAGAAGAGCGATATCATCCATTTCTTTCTCCACTCCATCAGCGCCGGTCACTTCGTACTCTTGGTCCGACGGACAGAGCCCCTCTATGGCGACAACATCAACGGGTGGCACCACGACGATTACTTTTCCACCTCCTCCGACCCCAACGTTAAACGTTACCATTCCCATGAACTCTACTATACCGGTCTCACTCCCTACTCCGACATCCATGACCTATTCGTTCAACCACACGTACACCCATTGGCACTCTCATTCGCATAACCATTCGCGTCATCATTTCTCTACATTGCCAACTCCTCTTTCATCTTCGTATCCTTCCTTCAGCCCTTCGAGTACAGGATTCTCGCTTAGTGACCCGTCCTCGACACCGTCGCCTACTTCATTCACGTCCACATTTTCCACATTTTCTTCCTCTAACCTTTCCTCCTCGGGAACTGCAACATCATACATCACATCTACACCGGCATTTACAACACCCGTATCCACGCCCACGCCCACGTCTATGTCTATGTCTATGTCTTCATCTTCTTTTCCGTCTTCTTATGGAATGTCTTCATCGCTGTCCGAATCTCCTCAGCCTTCATCGTACTCCTCTTCTCCACCCCCAGCATCCCCTACGTCATCTACCGCACCACCATCCATATCACCCTCCACATCTTCCCAAAGCTCTGTCATTCTCACCTTCACCACCTCACTTTCACCATCATTCGTCCCAAGCACCTCTCCATCCACTTCCTCGGCGTTGCCCAACTCTGCAACCCAAGTTGGCACGCAGTGTCCCCCACCATCACGACGTGCGGTAAATGCAGGCTCCATCACTCCCTCGACACCTCTCCTTTCTCTGATATGCACGCTCTTGATGATCGTCATCTCGTCTTCCATCGGTGTTTTTATCGTTTGATGACATGTCCCTTGCATACCGCTCGTTTTCGAACCGTTGTATTTGCGTATGACAATTGTCCGAGACAATTTTCGTAGTTATACACGATGCGATCCTGTCAACCCCGTACTAATACAACCTGCCTACAACAAGTCAAAACCTACAATGGCTCGATGTCAGGTGTCGGCCCAACAGCGACGATGCGCGTCGGGTTGACCTGTGCTAGGATGAGCGACATGGCCCAGGCGTCAACAGGGCATGGGTACGAACCTTGGTCTGGGACCAATAGTAATGCACTTTAATGTGCTCGAAATTCGTCGTCGACTTGAACGCGTCATTGTTCCAGTACAACTTGCGTAACCACCTACGAATAGGATCGTTGAGCGACCCGTACTTTTGCTTGCAAGGGCAGGTATGATCTCACTGGTGTATGGCAGGATACCCGTGCCGGATCGTACGCAGGTTGCATTTAAAATGTCCGACATACACTGGATCGAAACGAATCTGTCATTGGAGATTGAGATCACACGCGCGTGGACGATCAAAAAAAGCCTCACGATCGTGACAAAGAGCCTGATATCCGCCTCCGTCAACGTATCGCCGACGAGATAATCTTTGCCGGTTAATGTCTTCTCGAGATGGTCCAGGCTCTCAAAGAGTGGGTACACCGCCTTCTCGTACGCTTCCTGCGTTCCCGCAAACCCGGCCTTGTACACGCCATCTATGCGAAACCGCAGCACGATTAGGTCACCCAAGACACGAGCAACCCTCACAAACGAGCGTACTGTTCACGGTATCGTACACCCGCGCATTGATCGCGTCGATCTCCTCGCGGTACTGTTCTGGGTAAATGTCGACGGACGCCTTCTCAGGGGGAAGCAGGTCGTTGAAGGCGGTATTGAAGATGCGGATGATTTCCGAGCTTTCATTGTTGACGATCGTGTGCGTTTTCTTGTCCCAGAGAACCGGGACGGTGAACCTTTTTTCAAAACACGAGAAAAGTGGAAGATGCGTGAGCGGAACCGTTCGTGGTTCGCGGTGAGGCTGTAACGTACCTACCGCCGTAGCTGGGGTCCGCC
>JBBPQR010000462.1:0-10996 GCA_038092615.1 Boletus sphaerocystis | reverse complement strand
GCCTGCACAGTCTTCTGACCTCAACCCCATTGAGCACCTCTGGGGTTATCTCAAAAGAAGATTAGCAGATTATGATTTCTCTTCTAAGGGGATTCATGAATTGTGGAAGAGAGTTCAGGTTGATTAGGAGGGGATAGCAGTTGAAGAGTGTCAGAAGTTAATAGAGAGCATGCCTAGTGTTACGTTTTCTTTGTACACTTTATTCCTTTCCTTGTTGGATGAGGACCGACCTCACCAAAACATGTACTCGTCCTCGCCTATGCTAACCTTCTCCCTCAGACTAGTACTTGGCTGTTCAAACCCCGTCAAGTATTTCCCACGCGACCTTATCTTTTGACCCATTCTTGCTTACACTTTAGATACGATGCCATTGTATCTCTTATCTTCTTATCTCCTTATCTTCACTGACTAATCGTTCTCTCCATTTCCATTCACTTCCATCCGATTAGTCATCTTCACCTTGGCTTGTGTATATAAACCCGTCGAATACTGTCTTGTATTCCTCACGCTAGTCTTATTCAATTCTACCTGAGTCCCTAGCCTCACTCTGTGCCCACCCAAGTATCCCTTGGACCTCTCTAAGTCTTCGTCATACTTCTGAGTCGACACCCTTCATTTTACCTATCGACTACTGCCGATAGCCTCCAACCCTTACCAACAGGTAGTGGGCCGTTGTCCTGTTAAGAAACCCTTGACCCTTGTCTCTAGGAAAGCCTTCTAGGAGAAACCTCTGTGTCTGGAGCTTTCAACCTCCATCCTTGAGTCTTCGCTCGTCCCTACCCAGGCCAAGCGTAACAAAAGACTAGCATGTACTCTTGTGGCCTACCGCCGTTGTAGTTTGCCAAAATTTCCCAACCACCCTCGAACTGAAACGGGACCAAGACCTAAGCGAGTACAACCTAGTTAATAGGTTGTAGGAGTGTATTGATGGAGACGACACGTGGGACGTTGGTGTCGACGACGATGACGAGGAGGACGTTAAAAGAGTTTATTGGTATGGAAAGGATATAACGACGTAGCATCCAATTACGAGGATGAAACGGCAAGAAGTGCAAAGGTAGGAAAGGAGTAGTAATCAGAAGTCCAGGCCCCAAGTGGAGAGTAGACAAGTGAATAGGACTGAGGAAAAGACGACAGAGAGGAACGGTATATATATGATACTAAGGGAATTTAGGGTAGGTCGTCTGAGTCCTAAATACTTGAGGGCCGGTGAGAGAGAGTCAATGATAAGGGAACATGAGGGAAATGCAAGGTAACCGTGAGGCGTGACATCATAGATAAGACAAGAGTCTGGACCCGGTCTAGACTCGAGTCACGTGTTGTCCCACGGTCACGTGTGAGGTCACATGACGGAGAAGAGCAGAATGTCACGTGATCTAAAAAGGGTAAGTCAGGTGACTAGGTCATGTGACTACGAAAGTGAAAGTTTGTTAAGTACGATTAGATGAAGAAAATGAAAAGCGTAGCGTATGGGTCCTGAACTATAACACGAACCCTCGACCCTACCACCTCCGGTGGAGACAACCTGAACCCTTGCCTCAGACCTCTGAACACGAACTCTCCACCTCTGAAGAGGAAGAATCCCCTGACGAAACTCTACCTACTCTAGATGAGCAGGAAGCCGCCCTTGATCTTAGCCACCAGTTATCTAGAAGACTCGTCATTCCATGAGTACCTACGCCATCCAGCCCCACTCCCGTCCAACGGACTCCAACATTCACTCTCCCACCCCCGCCTCCACCCACTATGTCCAACAAACCCACTGAACTCCGTATCGGTACTCCTGAAGCCTATGATGGTTCTGCCGAACGCGCCGTACCTTGGCTGTAGTCTGTGCAGTTCTACCTCGAAGTAAACAAAGATGTTTACAACTCCGATGTGAAACAAATCGCATTTGCACTCTCGTACATGACCAAGGGCTCTTCCTCATCTTGGGCATCCACCTTCTGCGACTCTACCATCTCTGGGTCAACCATCTCGATGGGCACCTTCACCCAATTCATCACTAAATTCAAAACTGCATTTAAGCACCACAATGTCACAGGCAATGCCATCATCTGGCTCTCTACCAGACGGATGATCTGCGAGAAACGAAAGGACAGCTCCTTCATTTACAACCCTTCTCTCACTCATTTTACAGCGGAATTCCAAAACGCCATTTCCCAAGCCAAAATCACTGACGCCAACATTCTCATCGGCTACTACTCCGCTGCCATTCCTCCCAAGCTCATGCACTGCATCATGGCCATGGACACTGTCCCCACCACCATAGACGAATGGTACAAAAAGGCCGCTCATTTTCAGACTCAGAAAGACTGTGCTGACGAGATCACCAAATGCAACTCTCGTCCTTCCCACTCCTACACCTCGTTCGCCACTCCCTCCACCCCTAAGGTGAAAGACCCCAATGCCATGGACGTCGATGTCATTCGTGTCACCAAACTCACTGCTGATGAACAGAAACATTGTATTGAGAAGAAGCTCTGCTTCCGCTGCCGGCAACCTGGCCACTCTAGCTCCAACTGCCCTCACTTCTCCAACAACAACCCCCGCCCCCGAAAAGTCCAAGTTGTCAAATCAAATGATGACCTCCCTGCATTGAGAGAAGTAGAGGATAATGACGATGATAATCCAGTTCGTCATATCTCTTTTGTACCTTCGGATTTTTAAACCAGGAGCCTCGATCAATGTGAGTCCCTCCTGTTACTTGTGCCTCTGTATCTGTACAAGCTGCTTTATCCAAATCTATGGAAATCCCTGCTCAGCTCATCGTACCTTCACACACCATGAAAACCGTTGACACCCGCCTCCTCATCGACAGCGGTGCAGAACTCTCCTGCATCGACTGGCAGTTTGTGCAAAAGCATAAACTTCCCACCACCAAACTAGAGAAACAATTCCAAGCCTGTAACGCCGATCACTCTTATAACAAGAATGGCATTATCTCTCGCACCTATACCCTCTTCGTCAACCTCGAAGGTCTTGCCCAACAAGTGACCTTCTACGTCATGACCTTAGGAAAGGTCAACGCCATCCTTGGTCTTCCTTGGCTTCGCAAAGCCAACCCTGTCATTGATTGGAAGACATCGACCCTTGTCCTGGACGAATCCATTGATGAGTCCAAACTCCTCTACACCACCTTTGTCTCTGACACCAAACGCCACAACGACTCCTATTATTCAACACCTCCTCATTCCCCCAAGCATGTCAACGTCATTAATACTCCTGATTCCTACCTCCACGACTACCTACTAGTGGAAACCGAAAACCAAACCCTCAGACATGCTGTCAAAAACTACGACATGAGCTGTATCACCAAGTGCGGAACCCGCTACCTCTTCTCCGGTGAACCTGTCATCGCCAAAGTTACCACTGCCACTGAACTTGCTGCGGCCACAGAAAAGCCTAAAGTCACCCTTCCCCCTGAGTACTCCGAATACACCTCGGTCTTCTCTAAAGAGGCAACCGAACACATTCCTCCCTCTCGCCCTTACGACCATGAGATTAATCTCAAGGACACCTTCGTTCCTAAGATCGGGAAACTCTACCCTCTATCTCCCGATGAGAGAAAAGCCACTGAAGACTTTCTAGATGAACACCTCGCTTCGGGGAAAATCCGACCCTTGAACTCTCCCCAAGCCTCACCCTTCTTTTTCATCAAAAAGAAAGACAGAGGACTCTGCCCTTGTCAAGACTATCGCTACCTCAATAACGAAACCGTCCGCGATGCCTACCCCCTTCCTCTCATCTCCGACCTCCTCGACAAACTCCAGGGAGCCAAACTTTTCACCAAGTTTGATGTCCGCTGGGGCTATAACAATGTCCGAATCAAAGACGGACATCAATGGAAAGCCACCTTCGTCACTCACAAAGGACTCTTTGAACCCACTGTTATGTTCTTTGGTCTTTGCAATTCCCCTGCTACTTTCCAACGCTTCATGAACGATTCCTTCTGTGACATGATTGCCAAAGGATGGCTTGTCATCTACATGGATGACCTCTTGATCTTTTCACCTGATGAGGCAACCCACACAGAACGCACCCGCCGAGTCCTTCAACAGATGTTGGAACTTGACTTGCATCTCAAGCTCGAAAAATGCAAATTCGCCACTGACGAAGTCGACTATCTCGGCATGATCATCAAACCTGGTCAACTCGCCATGGACCCCATGAAGCTAGAAGGTATCTCCCTCTGGCCTACTCCCTCCTCTGTCAAACAAGTCCGATCCTTCCTCGGATTTGCCAACTTCTACCGTCGGTTCATCCCCGACTACTCCAACATTGCTCGCCCTCTCATTGAGCTTACCAAGAAAAACCTTGCTTGGTCCTGGAATCCCTCTTGTCAATCCTCCTTCGACCGATTGAAAGAACTTTTTCAATCGAAACCCGTCCTCCACATTCCCGATCACTCCGCCCCTTTTGCCATCGCTACTGATGCATCCAAATTTGCCTCAGGTGCTATCCTCCTTCAGACCGACGCCAACAGCGATTGGCATCCCTGTTCCTACCTCTCTTAGTCCTTCTCCCCTGCTGAGTGAAACTACAACATCTACGATCGAGAACTTCTTGCCGTCATCCGCACTCTCAAATCATGGCAACAATATCTCCATGGTTTCCCTTTTCCCATCTAGGTCTTCACTGACCACAAGAACTTGATGTACTTCCGTCAACCCCAAGCTTTGAACCGCCGTCAAGCTCAATGGCTCCTCGACCTCGCTGACTTTGACCTTGCCATGACTCATGTCCCCAGTAAATTCCTTGCCGGTCCTGATGCTCTCTCTCGCCGCCCCGATCTCGCTCCCTCTGACGATGCTGATAACTCCAATATCACCTTACTTCCCCTATCCCTTTTCGTCAACATGATCGACATCACCCTCAGTGAATGTATTTGCTCCATGTCCTCCAATGATCCCCTCGCCCTCAATGCCCTCCAATCCATCGAGGAAACCACTCCGTCCGCCTTTCATTCTCGCCTCTCCGACTGGCAATCTGAATTGGGTACCCTGACCTACAAAGGTCATATCTATGTTCCCCCTTGCGGTAATCTGCACCACTCTATCCTTGAACGCTGCCATGACCATGAAACAGCTGGTCACCCTGGTTATCTCAAGACTCGCCAACTTGTTGCTACCGAGTTCTGGTGGCCCAGCCTCGCCTCTTTTGTCCGCTCCTATGTCGATGGCTGTGCCACGTGTCAACAAAACAAGGCAAATACACACCCCACTGTACCCCCGCTCACTCCCATCCGCTCCACTGCCTCCTGCCCCTTCCAACAGATATCTTGCGATCTTATTACTGGTCTCCCCTCTTCCTCTAGCTTTAATGCCCTTTTGGTCGTGGTAGACCATGGGCTTACTAAGGGGGTAATTCTTTGCCCCACCTACTCCACCGTCACTGCGGAGGGAATTGCCTCCCTCTTTTTCCACAAGGTCTATCTCCGCTTCAGACTCTACAACAAAATCATCTCCAATCGTGGTCCACAATTCACCTCTGCCTTTGTCAAAGCTCTTGGCAAACTCTTGAACTATGAACTCGCCCTGTCCACTGCTTACCATCCTCAAACTGATGGTGAGACTGAATGTGTAAACCAAGAGGTTGAAACCTATCTTAGTATCTTCTGCGGTGATCAACCCACCACATGGGCTGATTTCATCTCCCACGCAGAATTCACTCACAACCACCGCACCCACTCAGTCACTGAACAATCTCCGTTCTATCTTATGATGGGATATGAACCCCAAGCTCTCCCCATGGTAATCCCCGCTACGGCTATCCCCGCTGTAGAAACTTGCATCAAGAAGCTCACCGCCACACGAGACGAAGCTCTCACCTCCCACAAACTTGCCCACCAAGTCATGTCCTCCCGTTCCCGCCGTCACTTCACCCCTTTCACCAAAGGACAGAAAGTCTGGTTAGAAGCCAGGAACCTCAAAAGAGCCATCGCCAACCCCAAATTCACCCCTAAACGTGAAGGACCCTTCATTATCACCAAAGTCTTATCTCCTATCACCTATCAACTCCGACTCCCACAGACGTGGAAGATCCACAACACGTTCCACACTTCCCTCTTATCACCTTATTGTGAAAACTCCATCCACAGTCTGAACTTTCCGCAACCCCCACCTGACCTTATCGATGGGGAAGAAGAATATGAAATTGAGAAAATCCTCCACCATCGCAGTTCTCCGTCCTCCCGCTCCTTCCTGATCCGATGGAAAGGATACACCGCCGAAGAGGATTCTTGGGTCCCTGAACGGGACTTGAAACATGCGAAGTCCACTCTCATGGACTATAAGAAACGTCATCCCTCCGTCTTTCATTCTCCTCACCCCTCTCACTGAAACCAACATGTCCTCCATCGCCTCGTCTCGCTCTGTTTCCCCTTCTTCCATTTCCTCTTTGACCGCTTCTACTGTACCTCTTATTGACCGAATTTCTTCTCCTCATTTATTTTCTCCTTCTAGTAACACCCCCTCGCCCATGTCCACCACCACCGCCACACCCGGCTGGGGTTCTACCCCTTGGGTACCACCTTCTCCACCCACCATTGCTACTCATCTCTCGGCCATCGTCGCTCCCGATGTTCTCCAGTTTGCTCATTGTATTCACTCTGAGGAACTCACTGATAGAGCTGCCTCTCGTACCCAGAACTTGCTACGCCAACCCTACATGGCCTTGCTGCTGGACCACCATCTTGACATTGATTCTCCACTCCTCCTTGCCTCCCAAGTCAACATGCAGACGGATCGTCTCCTCCATCTTCTCTGCATGACCGCAGGCAGTCAACGTCTAGACCACCGTCGTAACACTCTCGTCTCCATTTCCCAAAATCTAGAATAGGCGTTTTCTCAACTCCTTCATCAATTGGGCATGCCCGCCTTTGCTGCTGATCTTGATCATTTCCACTATGAAATGATCACTCGTGACCTTCCACGTCAAATTCCCTCTTACACTCCTTGAGAAGCTCATGTCTACGAACCCTCCTCGTCCACACCATCGACTTCATCGTCTCCTATTACTGCTGAAGAACAAATTCTCCTCGAATGCGCCGACTTTGGAGTCGAAATCCGCCGCAATGGTACCATCAATGGTGTCCCTATTGACGCCCCTCTACCCTGTAATCATCCTCGCTTTGGCAAGACTTGCTTCGAATGTCACCACCTTGGACACCGTCATGTCAACTGCAGGTGGTACACCTGCCCTTACTGTGGTGAATCCACACCCAACCATACCCAAGGCCAATGTCCTCGTCGTCGCTGCTCCCCTCCTGCCATCATCTCTTCCTTCTCATCAGGAAGTTCTTCTTCCGCGCCTCACCCTGTCCCTCCTCCTTGTTCCAACTGGATGATTCTGGCTAATGCCACCATCCCTCATCACCGTCGTCGCTCTGCATCCCCTCCTGTTCCTAGTCACTCCGATCAGGAAGATGTTTTCGATGATACTGCTTATGCGAACATGACTGGCTCCCCCGGTTATACCTATCATGACTTCTGACTCCCTCGTCATCGTTTTATACACTGCCCTTCTCCGCGGTGGCATGGACCTTTACCCTTCTCCAGTGTTTCGGGCATAACAGGGGGGTAATGTTATGTTTTCTTTGTACACTTTATTCCTTTCCTTGTTGGATGAGGACCGACCTCACCAAAACATGTACTCGTCCTCGCCTATGCTAACCTTCTCCCTCAGACTAGTACTTGGCTGTTCAAACCCCGTCAAGTATTTCCCACGCAACCTTATCTTTTGACCCATTCTTGCTTACACTTTAGATATGATGCCATCGTATCTCTTATCTTCTTATCTCCTTATCTCCACTGACTAATTGTTCTCTCCATTTCCATTCACTTCCATCCGATTAGTCATCTTCACCTTGGCTTGTGTATATAAACCTGTCGAATACTGTCTTGTATTCCTCACGCTAGTCTTACTCAATTCTACCTGAGTCCCTAGCCTCACTCTGTGCCCGCCCAAGTATCCCTTGGACCTCTCTAAGTCTTCATCGTACTTCTGAGTTGACGCTCTTTGTTTTACCTATCGACTACTGCCGATAGCCTCCAACCCTTACCAACAGGTAGTGGGCCATTGTCCTGTCAAGAAACCCTTGACCCTTGTCTCTAGGAAAGCCTCCTAGGAGAAACCTCTGTGTCTGGAGCTTTCAACCTCCATCCTTGAGTCTTCGCTCGTCCCTACCTGGGCCAAGCATAACACCTAGAAGGATTGAAGCAGTTATCAAGGCAAAGGGAGGCTATACCAAGTACTAATATACCCTAGAAAGCAAAGGATGCAAAACTATTGCAATGGTATTAGTGTTTTGAAATGGATGTATCTTTGCAGTATGTAAGCAAAATCACATGACCCTGGGGACAAAGTTGTAGCTAAGGGTTTGTATGTTATTTGTTCCCACCAAAGCAAAGTGAAATTCCCACGAGTGATTGCAGGGTGCTTCACACCCTGATTTGGGGTTAGGCATTGCAACAGTTTTGCACCTCACTGTAAGGTCAAGTGACACTATCTGATAAGATAAGATAAGAAGATTGTTCGTAAAGTGAGTCCGAGTGTATTGTAGCGAGTCCGATAACAAATGGTGCCTCTTGTCAGACAATTGAAGTGTTTTGAAGCTAAGAATATATACAGTATAACTAGGCATGCATCAAGTGCATCTGTCTTGTTCTAATTTGAAAGTGTCCACTTAAATATGTACATATTCCAGAGGGATCTTCAAGCATGAAGGATGTCATAAGCAACCTTATAAGGAGTGTTAAGTGAGAAGATCACAAAAATCTCGAATACTGGAAAAAGCCTCAAACGCTTTCTGGTCGCCAGGCGCGATGGCACGAACTCCTCCAAGAGTTCAACTATACCCTGATTTACAAACCCGGCAACACGAACGGACGTGCCGACGCTTTGTCCCGTCGCCCAGATCATGGCAACGCCGTCGATAAGTTAAATGAAAACATCACCGTCTTTCCTTCCGATGTTCTTCGCTCTTCCTCTTTATCTATTCCCGTTGAACTCATCTCCCCCGACGCCCGCTTACCCTCGAAGGGCTCTTCCTCCGCCGCAGGTTTCGACCTGTATTCCACCGAGGATCTTGACATCCCCGCCCACGATCAAAAACTCATCCCCACCCGTGTCAAGATCCAACTCCCCCTCAGTACCTACGGCAGGATTGCACCATGCTCGGGCCTCGCCTTCAAGCACAAAATCGATGTCATGGCCGGAGTCATTGACGCCGATTATAGGGGAGAAATTGGTGTAATCCTCTTCAACCATGCCGATTCCTCCTTTCATGTCTCTAAATTTGACCGCATTGCCCAACTAATTATTGAAAAAATAGAAAACCCAACATTATCAGAATCCAAGACTCTTGACGAGTCTGAACGAAACACTAAAGGGTTTGGCTCCACAGGAGTACAAGCCATATCATCCATGTCTCTCGCTCCCAATTTTGAAACTAAATTATGCATGGAATCTTCTAGGCTCAATGTGGACGCAGTAAACAAATACGAATACTATGCTACGGACAGACTCTTCAGAAATTTGAACAGCATTGTTTTTGTGCCCCCTTCTCTTCGAAATGAACTCATTTCTATCTTTCACGATTCTCCAATCGCAGGTCATCCTGGCCGCGACTGCACTATTGCTTCAATTCGCAAATTTTATTGGTGGCCCGGAGCTGCCAAAGACATTTCTACATACATCGAACACTGCCAGGTGTGCTCCCTCACGAAGGGTTCGTCAAAGCCACCGGCAGGTAAACTTCTCCCGTTACCTGTTGCTTCCCATCCATGGGAGGACATTTCAATTGATTTTGTAACCGGACTTCCCCTTTCACTTGGCTTCGATTCTATAGGGGTCGTTGTGGACCGTTTTTCTAAAGAGATCGTCCTTTTCCCATGTATGAAAACTACTTCTTCCTCGGACTTAGCTTCTTTATTTAGAGATCACGTTTGGTGTCTCCACGGACTTCCTAACACTATTCTCTCCGACAGAGGACCGCAATTCGTCTTGAAGTTTACCAGAGAGTTGCTGAAAGTCCTGGGCATACAGCAGAAGCTGTCTACGGCGTACCATCCACAGACGGACGGACAAACGGAACGGATCAATCGAGAGATCCTCGCATACCTACGGGCTTACGTGGCCAAAAACCAGGATTCTTGGGCATCTATGCTAAAGATGGCTCAATTCGCACACAATAACGCTATCTCAACGGCAACCGGAACTTCGCCGTTCACGATCACATGAAATTACGCACCTTGCATGGGATCAGAACCCACGACGTCCACTAAAACACCTGGGGGGTCATTTGCTAAAACCCTCGGACGTTCTCATGACGAGATATGCGAAACGTTAAAGAAAACACGCGATCGGATGTCGCACGCACAAGAATCCAAATGCTCCTCTGCACCCACGTATTCTATCGGTGATCTCGTCTGGCTCTCGACGGATCATCTCTCCCTTCCATATCCTGCCCGTAAATTAACTCAAAAATACATTGGCCCCTACCGTATCTCCGCCGTCCTCCCTAATGCTGTTACCCTCGTCCTCCCTTCATCTGTTTCCATTCATCCCACCGTCAATATTTCCCGCGTTAAACCGTATAAAGCCCCGCTAGCCGGGCAAAACGTTTACAAACCAGATGCTGTTACCGTGACTGAAGATTGTCACGAAGAATACAAAGTGGACTATATTGTCCAATCACGTTTACACCGCGGAAAATTACAGTACCTCATCCACTGGAAAGGATGGGACAAGGTGGATCGTACCTGGGAACCCACCGTTAATCTCAAACATGCCCAAGACGCAATAAACGACTTTCATGCAGCTTATCCCACGGCTCCACGTCCTATCCGCGGGATCTCCGACAAACAATTCACGTCTCTCTTCACGCCTTTCGGTCCCTCCTATTCGGAATTCACCAACTCGAGACTGGATCTCGAAGCTGGTGAATGGGGGGTAGTGTTATAGTTCAGGACCCATACGCTACGCTTTTCATTTT
>JBBPQR010000461.1:0-11003 GCA_038092615.1 Boletus sphaerocystis | reverse complement strand
CAAAGTAACGTCGGGAGTATCGTAGCAAGAATTGAATCCGAGATTACGTGTTGGCACGGGGTAGTATATGGACATACGGCAATGGGTGATCAGTAAGTGACAAGCCGCATGTTGAGAAGACGCGAAAAAAAAAAGAGGGAAAACAGATTCCAAGGGTGCGACGGTGTTTATTATCCATCGAGATTGAGCAAGGGATGGGAAGGACAAGTTTGTCAATACGAAGACAAGACATGTTCGAGAGAGAAGGGTAATGCGGGTGACGGTTTGAGGTACAATGGTGCAATGTGGGGAAACAAAAAACACATTAGATCAGTGCTGCAACTTCAAGATTGGATCGCAGAACGATGCTAAGGGAGCGAGAAAGTGGCGGCGATAAGATGAAAGGATGAGCGTACGGTTGGAATGAACAAGGATGGAAGATGGACAAAATAAGATTCAGACTCACTCTATGGAGCAAATCAGCGAGTTGTTCTCGAATTAACTTGGGAAAGAGCGTACCTTCGACAGCAGCCATTACTACCCTCAGCATCGCCGTATCCGTTGCCGTAGTTACACTGACGAGGGGATAACTCAGTACCAGTAAGCGAACACACATTCTTACGTACTGTATGTATATCTCCCGCTCTTTAGAGCGACCCGCCTTCTGTGCGAGTCGGGAGAACCGCTTCCTAAAGTAATCACGGCCTGCCTTTGCGTCGCCTGGTTCACCTTCAAAGTCCTGAACGTGCACGAGTCAGTATCACGGGGGTCGTCACGTGAGGGAATCATACTGGGAAAAAGTTTTTAATGTCAGAATGAACGATCTTCTTTCGAAATAAATCATCCTTGTTGAGGAATAAGATCTATTGCCAACTGGTAAGAAAGACCTAGGTGGTATATGTATATAGAGCACCCACTATTGATGTTTGCTTGAACCACTGGGAATGACATATCGAATCCCAGATGGTCATCGCGTCTTGCATTTGGTTCTTTGAGGCAACGTGATGAGCACCGAAAGAGAGACGAAAGAGATGACCTACAGCATCCCGATCCTCCACAAGACATTGGTCGTAGCCGCTGAGACTAACGAGAAATAATATACTGGTGACGTCTTGGAAACAATGTATCCACTTTCTTCTTTCGCTCTTCTGACCACCCACGTCGACCATGAGCATCTCATGATCCTTGAGCTGAAACGTAGTTTCGGTGATACCGATTGTCCGCGCCCGGCACTGAACGATGTCCTGTTCGGTTGGTTGATAAGTTTCATGAAACAAGCGATCCAATTCTGGGAAGAAGTAGGCCATACTGCGGATGGCGGTAAACACATACGAGAAAATAAGACGAAAGTTGGAGGGCTTACTTTTCTGGCAAAGCAGCTTCGTTCCCTCGTTCGTATGTTCTCTGGACGGCCTTGTCCTCCCAGAGTGATTTTAAAGGCTCATAGTACATTCTTGGAAATGGTTGATAGGGCTGAGTATCACGGGCGTTTCTGATGATGTCGACGTATGGCAGGCTCTCCTCTGCGACTTCAAGGCCCATGTCCTCCATGGCCTCCAATACATAAACCATGCCTGTCGTTAGGTTGTTGAATACAAGTTGGCGATAGTTTTCGATTTCTTCTGTAGCAAACGGAACTCGATGGATGAGTCGCATTTGCTGGGGATGACAGAATGAGATCTGGGCAAGGGGTAGTGGGAGGGACACACCTTGAGGATGGTTGATTTCCCTGAATCACCGGAGCCAAGGAGGAGAACCTGCAAGAAAGAGGGGCCGCGGGAGCGTATAGCAGGGGTTGAAACGGTTTGGGAGGACGAACCTTGACCTGACTAGCCATCCTTGCCTTTGCCTGGGCAACATGGTGAGGCGGAAACAAGTCAAGGAGAGAACAGGGACGGACCTCCCTCATCAGCTTTTCTGCCTCTCGATGTTTGTACCTATCGTCCTCGGACACGTCTGCGATACCGCCTGAAGAAAAACATATACCCATGATGGCAGAATATACAGGAAAGGATGGTGAAACGATGCTCTACACTAGGCTTGCACGCAGCACAGGCCGAGTGTGAGATCAGGTGGAGTGGGACGGTGTGTGTGGGACGAGAACACGGTCGGGTAACGATTTGAGACCGGGGCTCGCGTGGAAAGAAAGAAAGGGAAGAGGACCACAACGGGCGGATGATTATTTAGGAGATTGAGCGATAAAGATCAATGAATGCAGTAGCGTACGTGAGCATTACCCGACTCAAAACACAGACATTTACATCACCTCCTTGCCAACCGGGTCCGCAAGTTTGTCATACTCAAACACGCCTTGAAACGAGCCACCATCACACATATTTTTGACAATTTGCGTTGCGTGCGATCGAACCGGACCAGTGGAGATTGCACGGCCATCACGAGCGACGATGGGTCGCAAGCGACAAAAAACAGCCAACAGTCAGCCTCTCGGGAGCCACACGCTCGACGACACCAGCAAGGACGATGAGGAACGACGTCTGGAAAGCATGCTGTTCGGCGTTCCATACGTGGAACCACACAGCGACGAAAAGAATCTCATTTCCGGTGCTCAAGACGGGGCTGTACCGGATTTGAAAGAGTTGGAAAACATGCTTGATTCAGATGTACGTTCCCCTTTCCCAATCACTTGACCCACCCTTGCTCAGACGTGCGTGGTCTCTAGCTGTTTTTCATCGATGATAGTGCCGGATCGTCATCCATCAAGGCACCTGCCTTCGATGAGGTCCCCAGTGCAAGTGACACCGATGCCGGTATGATAGTGGAAGAAGATCCTCTTCCTCATGATCAGGAGCCGCCATCTGAGCATGGCCAGGATACCCTTCGACCACAAACGCGCAGGGAACCCGCTTGGGTGGATCCAGACGACTCCAATATCCACGTATCCCTCGCTTCACACACTCGCTTGCGCAAACTTCGCGACGCACCTGCAGAAGACACCGTTGGTGGCCGTGAATACGAACGCAGGCTACGGAGACAGTACGAACAAATCAACCCCACCCCAGAGTGGGCATCGAATGCCCGCAACAAACTACATTCCAAGCGTCGGAGATCCACATCCGCGTCAGAGCTAGAGGACGAGGATGACATCCTAGATCTTCTTGCTTCGACGGGAGGAATATCAGGTGGAAAGAAACCAAAAGTCTTGACGCCAGGCATCATCTCCGTCGACCGTCTACGCGACGCCAACCAGGCCGCACCCGCCGAAGGTGAAATAAAATCCGTTCAGTTCCATCCCTCCCCCCAAATCCCTGTTCTGCTCACCGCAAGCACGGATAGACGTCTACGCCTCTTTCACGTACGTCTCCCGTTTTATTTCACCATTCACCCGATCATTCAGCCTCTCGTCGGACGCTAGGTCGATGGCCTGACCAACCCGCATGCGCAAACGCTCCATATCCCATCTCTCCCAATGACAAACGCCACGTTCCACCCCTCCGGTTCCTCCATCCTGCTCACCGGTCCCCGCCCGTTTTACTATACCTACGACCTCCAATCCGGCACCTCGCATCGTTCCCCGCGCGGCTTGTGGGGGACCACGTTCGGCGCCAACCAAGACGGGAGCATGGACATCTGCGCCTTCAATCCTACCGGCGACGTCCTCGCCATCGCCGGTCGTCGTGGACACATCCATCTCGTCGACTGGCGCTCCGGCGCAGCCCAAGTCGTCGCCGGACTTAAAGCCAACGCTGCCATCCGCTCTCTCTGGTGGTCCCGGTCGGGAAACGGCCCGAGCGAGCTGCTCAGTCTTACGGAGGACTCCAAGGTGTACGTCTGGGACATTGGCCAGCGGAAATGTGTCAAGCGGTGGCAGGACGAAGGCGGTTTCGGAAGCCGCATCATGACGGGTGATCAGCGCGGCGGGTATCTCGCCATAGGGTAAGTTTCATCTTTCCTTTTGATTTCAGCGAGATCCACGGACGTTTACTTTTTTACTTTTTTCCAGCGCCAACACTGGCCTCGTCAACGTGTATGGCGCAGACAGCGCCGTATCCCTCGGCACAGCCAAACCGAAGCCGCTGAAAACGTTGGGCAATCTGACGACAAATATTTCGTGTCTGAGATATAATCACGACGCGCAGCTGCTCGCCATGGCGAGCAATGTAAAAAAGGATCAACTGCGTTTGGTGCGTGACATTGTTTCTCCGGTCAACCTTTTTTGTCCGAGACCGACCCGTCGGAAATGCACAGGTTCACTTCCCGTCTCTCACCGCCTTTGGAAATTGGCCGACGACGAGTACCCCTCTGGGTCACGTCACCACGATGGATTTTTCTACTGGGAGCGAGTACCTCGCCATTGGAAACAAACGGGGACGTGTATTGTTGTACCAACTCAGAAATTACGCGGAGCAATGATGACGACATGGATTGCATTGCACTCTTGACGAACGACAGGCAGTGAGTCATACACAAAGACCGACAGCAACGGACAGCCTATCAGGGTTGTCAAGCGGGTCAATGGGTGCCCCGCCCCGAGTAGCGCATCAATAGATCGGTGTAAGCTTTGGATATCTACAGATGACCCAGGCGGCGCTGCATCGTGAGCATGTTCCGGCGTCGTCATCCGACATACCTTTTCGGCCCTTACTCTGCCGTCGGGAACGAACCGACAAAGGACGGTAGAACACTCGAACCATCGTTTTGCTTCGTCCGTCAAGGAAACGCTAACACAAACCTTGGCTCAACGTTGGCTGGACCCGAAACGAGGAAATGACAGACTGCAAGCATTCTACGCCCGTGTTGTAGGCTGTGCTAAGGAGCCAGAGACGTTCGTCCACCGGGTAAAGCTGGGTGCAGTTTAGGGGATATCAGCGCAAAGAACGCCCTATCGGAATGAAAGATACTGACGGGGTTACCGTTTTCCACCAGGTTCCCGTGCTCTTCCAAAACGGCATTGGCCTGTTCCATGTATTGAACCGCCTTTGATCGGTCAGCCGCAGTGCCTTGCGACAGCAGAATGGTGCATATTGATCGCAGCCACCGTGAAAACTTTTCTAGGGATAGGTGGCTATTCGTCAGGCACGCGTGGAGTATTCCCTGAGAAACACTGAGCTTCACGGGTCGTGAGAGCGAGTACGGCGCACACCTCGAGAGCTTCGTATAACACTACGGGGGGGTCAACTGGTTAGCACGTATGAGAACATTCGGGATCAATGAACCGTCCGTGCCGTTAACTGGACAGGCCTTGTTTTCCCACTATGCTTGGAAATCAATGCGAGAACCCAGCTGGTTACTAGTGCGCTGACCAATATATCGCAGAAGGATTCAAATGTGATGAGAGCTTGGTCATCCGTGCGTGTCGCCTCCTGCTCTCGAGAATGAGACTCCGTTCCGGTCTCGCGGTAATATAACCTACTTGGATCGTAGCCAGAACATACCTCCAATCTTCGAGTCGCGAAGCTGTCTCAACCGCAAAAACACGCAGTACATGCAAAAAGGAGTGAATCTGTGGCTGACTGTCAACAGGTACCTTTGGGAGCACATCAGACACTCTAGCTCTGCAGTTTTTGATTTCCGTCAAGAGTGCTTCCGCGGCTTTGTCCTGCCGAAGTGGTCAACCCACGAGGGGGATATACCCCGAAAAACTTACGGCGGCAACATTGCCTTGTGACATATGTTCACGTGCTAGGATCACTTGATGTCTGATCAGTAAAAAGGAAATATAAACTAAAAGGAATTACTATACCTCGGCCCGCGGTTGCAGCAAACGACGCGTTCGCTATATAGACATAGGTGCTGGGTTCCGCTCCCATGATGGTTTTGGAGATGTGCAGCTCGAGAAGCTGTTTACGGTCAGATGAGGACACGTCGACGGCCACCACCCATGGAAAACACCGACCTCCCTTGCGACGTCAAACGTTTCAGCCACTTGCTCCCCTTGGTTCTCCCAACTGGAGCAACCTTCGATGGCGGAATTGTACGCCGTACGCCACAGCCATGAAAGGTCCCGGATGATGATCATCGCATTTTCGTGAGTCACGGACTCGACAAGTGACTTGGCTGAGGTGACGTGTCAGTGACGGCAAGGACGGTTGTGCGGCATGCTCACGAACCGTGTTTGAAGTAATCGAGCAAGGTTCTCACAAGGGAACGTCTACCTGGATGAACGAACGCCCGAGATAACAAGAAAAGCGTGACAACTTACACGTTTGCGCCAGGCTCTCCGAGGAGTTTGAGGGTTAACCTGACGATACACCTGATCAGTGTCATGGACTCCGTCACGGTATCCACGTTCTCGCGGAAATTTAGCGTGTCCAAAAGACACATAAGCACAGACAGTAGCAGGCCTTTCATGTCAGAATCATGCGAAAGTCGACAAGCCAGAAGGAGCATTCGACGATCAAAATCGGGGGCCACGACCATTTCCTTCACCGCTCTAGTCGCTGATCGTTGGTATTTGTGAGCCACAGCATGCAACGAGTGTAGAGGCCAAGGTTACCATCATCTTCAAGACCTGAACAACCCGTCAACAACCAGGACGCCACCAGCAGGAAAGCGGCACACGAACCTTGACGGACCGCGATCAAAAACGCCACATAATGGTTGGGTGCGCCATTTTGGGGACAACGGCTAATCGTGGCCATCGCCCGGGCATACTCCTTTTGTTGAAGGTGACACAACGCAGCTTTCCGAAAACACTTTGAACGTGAGGAGGCGCCTAAGCTAGAGAACAGGGCGTGAGTGCCACACATGAACCAATCAGCTGCTTCCGCCCAGCGTGACGCATGGTAATGGCGGTCGCCGTATTGCCATATCAGCTGAAAAGGAAACCTTAAACAACGGCATCGTCAAGCAATTTTTGGGATGGACCTACAGTGAGACACGCGCTCGCGCTTGCCTTGGAGAGCTCAATTTCTGAAGCACAAATTTCTAAAGTCCGGATCTTTGGTCACTAAATTTGTTCGCCTTTGGGACGGTCAGGAAAAGATAGCTGCCTTGGAGCGAGTCTTCTAGATCCTTTAATGCTTTCATGTGATCATCGGCTTTTGAACAATGGAACAACAGAAAAACGAGAAGGTTCTCGATGGAAGCAATACTTGCGGAACAAGCTAACGCTTTGCGTAGACAAGTTCTCGTTGCGGCAGTTACCAGATTGCTGTGGGATAAGATGGCGACCGATAAGTCAAGTAAGGCAGCCGGACCATGACATACTGATGGTGAGAAAGGGTTCGTAGTTCTTGGAGCATGCTTTCAAAACGGATTCAGCAAGGGAAATAAAACACCTGAGCAAGCTGACCCAGTTAGGTCGTTTTCAGAAAAGGTCATGTTGTCAATTATTGCCTCGAGAGCTACGATACGATGCACGTAATTCATATTGTGACACATTTATCAGCCAGGGGGGTTTGCATATAATATAACAGGCAAGGTTTGCTCACTGCAAAGAATCACAGTATCCCCAGCTTTTCGCCGCTTCACCACAGCCAACTTCATCCAGCGGAGTTGCTGTTGTTCGGAACTTGCCTGAGGGATAACGTGTGAAAGATGAGGTGGTGCAGGAAATTGATCCCTTACGGGTTCTACGGAAGTGTCCATGGTCGCAATAACTTCTTCTAGCGCAGCCTCCGCTCGCACCAGGTTCTCCGGGTCTTGTGATGATGCAAGGAAGTATCCACGAGCTAAGATGATGTTGGTAAGGTGATTAGGTTATCGTTGATTTCCACGTTCAGTCATATCCACGCCTTACCCAAGCTCCTGAGAACGGATCGCTGAGCAAATATGCTTCAGTGTCGAACGATTCTCAATCGATGCGTATCGGAGGACGGACCTTGAGCTCCAATAATTCCGGTGTGGCTAAGCAATCCAATGGTTCGATAATTTGGAACGCCTTTCTCAACCACTGCAGCGCATCATGTGCTTTACTTCCTTCCGCGAGTGGTTTCCCGCTCTGCGTACACGCGCGCAAAATCGATTTCCCGATATCGAGTAGCTTGGCTACCAGTACCTCTCGCTAGGACAATATTGACATGTGAGCCATGCTGGAGAAAATATCATATACTTACGTCACGGTTGGAGAGCAACGCCAATTGTCTGTCATTTTCTGTGCGCAAATGGATGAGCCATGCCCTTTACAGGATTAGTCTCACTGGGGGATTCGAACCGGTGATCTTGTCAGCCATGAACAGCGCGAGGCCTTCATTCTTTTCCCTCCAGGCCTGTGTGCGTGTTAAACCCGAATCGTCACTATAAATATCAGCGTTCCATGCCCAAGGAGACCAACAGCCTCACAACTTCCATTCTGCTGGATAAATAGACAATGGTAACGCGTGCCCTGGCGTGCAAATGGAGCCCCTCCGCGTCGTCCAAGTTTCTCAGCGCTTCTTCATACTGAACAAATTGGTAAGAGCCGACGACAGTACGGAGAAAGCAACAATAACCTTGGCTGCGCAGGCTAGAACGCAAGCGGCCGACTCGTTATTTCCGACCTCTAGGTCCGCGGTACACCGTACAGGTCATCGATTGCCACCTTACTACATATGACGTACCTGACAGCGCCATGCCTGCCTTGCAAGCTATCTGCAGCACATGTAACAAGGCTGCAAATGGAGAGTTGGAAAGGGGCACAAAAAAACTTTAACGAGCGTAGGAACGAACCTTCGATGGTAGGTTTCGGTTCCAGACCGGCCTCCATCAAGCGGAAACCCGCGAGGCGCACTGATGGGGCAGCAAGGGTTAGACTGCATACGCATCTCACGCAATTCCAGATTCCCTACGTGCTGCGACGATGGGACGACAGTTACCATCGGAACCTTGACGGAATAAGCCGGAGGCGTTCCAGAGGTTTACACCTTTGACAAATTGAGCACAACGTTGTGCGCGCGCGCGCGCATGGGTGGAATGTAGCCACCGGCACAGACCTTCCTGATCAAGCGCATCGGCAAGATGGCTTTTTTTGTCCAACTTGAGGCGCTGGTCAGAAAAAGACTGGGCTAGTGATGTAATATGATGCAGGTCCTTGAGCACACGTGCGTCGTCGCCGGGCTGGATGTCGCTGAGCTTGGGTTTGATCTTGATCAATAAATCTGAGCGTGTCGTCCGAAATATGGCATCTGCGCTTGGAACGGGCTTGACAAGGGGGAACTTGCCTTGGATCTGGTCGTACACAGCTTGCAAATTAGGGCCGTGTCGTGGCTTTCTGCCCGGAGACATGTCGTACGAGAGATGCAAAAGCGCGCGGGTGAAACCCAGGTGGCAAAATAAATAAATAAATAAACTATTATTGTTCTACTTCCACCTCATCAGCCTCAAAGAAGGGACGGAATGTCGGAACAAGCGTCTGCAACAAGAGAAGGAGATCTCCGCAAGCTCGCCATCAGGGTCAGCATAAGAACTCCATATGTGTGATTTCGCTCATGTCTATGAACGTTTTCCACAGGAAGGTCGCAGGGATGGCGTATTCGCTGGACTCACATCGGGACTAACAGGAGGTAAAATTAAGATCTCTGACCCACGTTTGAGAGCTGCTGAAATGGACATGCCACTAGCACTAATGGGCTCGAGGCTCATGGGTTTCAACAGAAATAAAACGATAGTTTGCGGCGTTCGTGAGTGGATCCTTGTGTGTTTTGAAACCGCGTCTACACTCTTGCAGTGACGGGACTATTATCCGGATATTTTTTTACGCAGGCGTTTGAGGCGTCCAACATGTCCCGAATAAATTCCGCTGTGCGTTCCGCGTTGCCCGGCGAGGAGACCAATTAAAGTGATCGGAGGGAGGTTGTCGCTTCAAACCAGGTACCAAGGTCTAGTACTACCGACTCGGCCAGCGCTGGAGAACCCGATGGATACATGAAACTGCCATCTGCCGAAAATATGAAGTGAACTGGTGCTACATTGTGTGTGTGTCATCCTGACCTTCTTAATGGCAGAATCAGGAAGCAACCGAGCTGATCGTGATGGATCGGTTGGCGTGCTGTGGGGACAGCACGATAAAAATCCCGCAAGGGGGCCAAATAGGAGTGGCCAACAATAAACGGCGCTGACTGAGCATCCCAGGCTCGAGGTTCCCGATGTGTTCCCTGCTGGGCGTCGTACACGACTCATCGTTCGATTGATGGTGACGCATCGTCGGACGGCAATTGCGAGTCCAACGGGGGTCCAGCATCGTGCAGACCGCGCAAATGAGTCACGGAACGATAAGCACCTATACGTTTTCGCCGCCACCTGCGTCTGCATCGGGTTACGTCGGATGCAGGGATTGTGCTTCGCCCGTCCATACTTCCGCGGCAAGTACGCCCGTATCCAAACGGGAGGAACTCGCGATGTCAAGCAGGCATCGCGCCCATGGAACATCTATCGAGGACATATCGCCTGTACAAAATTAGGCTCTTCTCTCGGTCACACAAAAGCCGACCGTCAGGATCACAGGCCAGCAAGGCAGCTTTCGTACAGTAGTTTAAGGAATAGCGTAATGTATCATTATTGGGATGAAATGCGTGTGAACAATGCAACAGAATGGGTACAATGCAGGTGTCTGAATCCATGCCAGAATGAATCGAATGCGTAATGGCCAATGCGGTGAAGGATTAGATAGGAAAATGGGCGTCGAAATGTTAATGCAATAGCAATATGCATTAAAACGAAAGATAGGATCAAAACTATCTGCCATAAGACCAATTATAAGGATACACGGGTGATCCCCGTTGGCTTGACGAGGCATAAAAATGCACGCCCGGCGGACCGGCGTTAGCAAATGGGGCAGATGGGACGTTTTCCCTCAAAGGCGGGAGCTGCAAGGAACTATCTGCTGGTGAAATATAAGGTGGCACATTGGGGAGTTTTCGTGACCAAATTGCATCGGTGATGTGCGGCAACGGTGCCTGGCGGACATTTGAGTAGCTTTCATGTGGGCTCACGGAAGCAGACTGGATATCGATGGGCATATACGACGGAGGTGGCGGATACGACGTTGCTGGGGGAGGTGGTTGGAAACGCCGGAGACGAGCCTTTCTCCGCACCCGTTCTTGTTCTGCCTCTGTATCGTTGGACGACCCAGCCAAAGAATAGTAGTA